>JAODTR010055941.1:0-17492 GCA_025399935.1 Amblyopsis rosae
TTGGTAAGGACAGGAGGATGAGGTCCTTAATTAATAGATAGTTCCATTCCATGGAAATGTTATGGCAGCTGCTCCCCAGCAGCCATAACATCCTCTCAGCCTGCTGCTGGGTGATACACCGTGTGCACGAGCCAGACGCCGTGACCCCCCCCCCCAGATACACGCTGTAACTGAACGCACCGCCACTGCAGCATACTGCAGCATTATTTGAGCACACTTTCTGCTTTTTCGATATTTTTTCCCCCAATCCCAGGAATGGCGTTTGTTTGAATGAGTAAGTCGTAACACGTCAACATCCACTTGGGTGTTCTAGTGCTCTGCTATTAGACGCAGGATGTATTTATACCGTAGTATGTATGTGTTTCTACCTCTTTCCTGTCAGTGTTTTATTACAGAAGTTATACCCCAACAAAGTTTTTGACATTCAGCGTGCGCAGGTGGTCCTCTGCGTACAACAATAACTACGGTTTCCAAACCATTTAGGGACTAATTGGCAACAGAGGGAATACCATTTTTAAATGGTAACTGCCGCAGGGCTGATAGTAAAAAAAAAAGAAGAAAGAAAAAAAAAAAGAAATTTCTGTGATGTGTTAAATTTTCCATTACATAAAATCTTAACTCCTGTCTGAAATATAGAGGAAGTAAGAGTGTTTATAGTGTGTCAGTGTTTGGAGAAACGGGCCCAATGGGAAATGACAATGAGGGGGTAGAGTTCCTGTAAAAGGGCCTGTTCCATCGAATTGCACTCACATTCATTATAACATACCATAACATAACATAACCAGTCAAACGTTACTCGCATTGTGTCTGGAATTACCCATGTGACCTCAGAGCACCCATACCTGGGCGAAGAGCGGTTGGCATTCCCCTCTACTCCTCCCCCTAGAGCTGCCTGGCTCAAGCTGAGCACTACATACAAGATTGATAGATGTCATCTTTAAGTTTCCACCACACGCTCTTTGCATTCATATAACGCAAAGAGCGCATTAATGTGTATGGATTTACACGGCATTGCGTCTTAAACATCCGCTTTAATTTGTCCTCATCCGGCAGGTTGAAGCTGCTAATCGACCAGGAGAAGGCCTACCAGGAGAGAAAGGAGGACGAGAGCAACCAGAAGGTCTCGGCTCTGAAGGAGGAGCTGACCAAACTCAAGTCGTTCGCGTTGATGGTCGTGGATGAGCAGCAGCGCCTCGCCCTCCAGCTGAGCCAGCAGACGGCCAAGGCGCAGGAGCTGAGCTCCAGCGCCCAGCAGACCCGGGAGGAGCTGTGCGCGGCCAGCGCCCGCCTACGCGAGGAGGAGCAAAAGGTCTTCCGCCTTGAGGCCGAGCTGCGAGACCAGGCCTCGCGGCGCCACCAGGAGCTGGACGCCATGACGGCCAAGCTGGCCGGCGAGGACGCCCAGAGCAGGCAGCTACGGCAGAAGCTGTCGGCGCTGAGCAGGCAGCTGGACGAGCTGGGGGAGACCAACAAGACGCTGCGCAGGGCTGAGGAGGAGCTGCAGGAGCTCCGGGACAAGATAGGTCGCGGGGAGTGCGGGAGCTCCGGCCTCATGTCCGAGGTGGAGGATCTCCGCAAACGGGTGCTGGATATGGAGGGCAAGGACGAAGAGCTGATCCGCATGGAGGACCAGTGTCGGGACCTCAACAGGAAGCTTGAGAAGGAGGCCGGCCAAAGCCGGAGCCTGAAGGCGGAGGTGGAAAAACTCAACCACAGGATAATGGATCTGGAAAAGCTGGAGGATACGTTTGGGAAGAGCAAGCAGGAGTGCAACTTCCTCATGAGCAACCTGGAGAAAGAGAGGGCGGTGTCCAAGGTACTGTCCAGTGAGCTGGACGCCTTGAAGGGCAAAGTCAGTGACCTGGAGGGCGCTGAGAGTCAGCTGGCTAAGACGGAGCTGACTTTGACGGAAGACCTCGCCAAGCTAAAGACACTGACAGTCATGCTGGTGGACGAGAGGAAGGCAACAGCCGAGAAGCTAAAACAGATGGAAAACAAGGTGCACAACAGCACCGGCAGGCTGCAGGCAGAGCAGGACAAAGTGACGACGGTCACGGAGAAGCTTATCGAAGAGAGCAAGAAGGCGCTGAGGTCGAAGGCGGAACTGGAGGACAAAATGTGCAACGCGACAAAGGACAGGGATGAGCTAAAGGCCAAGCTAAAGGCAGAGGAAGAGCGGTGCATGGATCTAGAGTCTAAAGTCAGCATGATGAAAAAGCGGCTGCAGTCACTGGAGACCGTGGAGAGGGAATACCTGAGGAGCAAAGCTAAAGAGGAGCACGTCGTCGACACACCCGTCGCTAACCCCTTCCAGCAGGAAGACAACAAGGTCAAGGATCTGACGCAGGAGGTCGAGCGCCTCAGGTCCAAATTGAAGGACATGAAGGTGGCGGAAGGAGACCCGCTCAAGACCGAAGAGTTTGAGTCGCTGGAGAAGAGACTCTCCACCGAACGGCAGAGGGCCAACGCCTTGATGGAAGAGCTGGAACTCTCCCGGAAGGAACTCTCCAAGTACCAACTGGTGGAAAAGAGAGAGTGCAGCCAAGAGCAAGTTCTTTACAAGCGCTTGAAGGACGAGGAGGCAAAGTCCAGCCATCTGAGCCGAGAGGTGGCAGCACTGAAGGAGAAGATCCACGAGTACATGGGCACGGAGGAGTCCATCTGCCGGGTGAAAACCGACCACTCCACCCTGCAACGGAAGCTCACCCAGCAGGAGGTCCGCAACAGAGAACTGGCCCGAGAAATGGAGACCCTGACCCGGGAGCTGGAGCGGTACAGGCGCTTCAGCAAGAGCCTCCGTCCCGGCATGAACGGCAGGCGCTTCTCGGACCTGCACAATGCCACCAAGGAGGTCCAGACGGAACCCACCGACCTCCTCCTCATGTCGACGACCTGCAGGAGCATGGCTCCGCTGGAGCGGGCGGTTGTCAATGGGAAGCTGTACGACGGGAGCGAACCCGAGGATGACGAGCTGCCAATCTCCAAGTGCGGCCCTTCCTCCCTGATCAACGACGTCAACAACCTCAACAACAACATGAGGAGAGCCCGCGTTCCCTTCCTCGTGGCCAAAGAGAGCCCCCCCCGCACAGTCAACGGCAAGGTTCAACAACCACACCACAACTCCAACCTCATTCAAGACGTGGTGCTCACCCACAACCCGGGCCAGCCCCTGCACATCAAAGTCACCCCAGACCATGGGCACAACACAGCCGTGCTGGAGATCACAAGCCCCACCTCGGACAACGCCCCATCCTACACCAGCACGGCCATCATACCTACAAGCGGAGGCCCGCCCAAACAGAGAATCACCATCATCCAGAACGCGTCCCTTTCCCCCACGGCCAAATGCATTTCCCCAACCATCATATGCAAAGGCTCCCCATTGTCCGACGGACCCGGTACCCCCGACCGGTCCCTCTCACCTTTCGCTGTGGCAACCTACGCCAGAACGACGGCCCCGGACTCCCACGACTCGGCCACGCCGGGCCGAGCCGTGTCCCCGATGCAGATGGTGTCGGTGAGTGCGGCGGGCACCCCCGACCGGAGCGCCCTCTCCTCAGAGTCAGTGGAGGTGGTGGGGAGCCACGCGTTCTTCCGGGTCACCCCGGACCGGCAGAGCGGCTGGCAGGTCCAGAGGTCCAACAGCTCGGGGCCAAGCGTCATCACCACGGAGGACAACAAGATTCACATCCACCTAGGGGGCACGTTCATCCACACCACCGCCGGTGGCAGCACAACGGCCCTGGCACCATGCCATGCGCCTGGCCCTCAGGAGCAGAGAACTCACATGCTGGCCAACGGAGGTGCCCCCAGCGCCAAGGGCAACAGTAAAGTCACAAGTAGTATCATGATAAAACCCACCTCCACCCCAATCCAAAGGCCGGCACACATTACAGTAAGTAATGCCTATAACTGACTGCCTCCAGAAGCCCTTCATCCCATCATCTGCTGAATCCCCCCCACCACACCCCACACCCATTAGATCCAATACATATTACACTACCCATGTTCCTACCCTTCGTGTCTTGACATTGGTTAAAAGAAAACCCTGACACCCTTTTATGCCTGTTTTAGATGACTGAATAGCAAAAGACTATTGTGGTTTGTTTTGACTGTTTTTTACTGGTTGATTTGCATAGCTTGGTTTGAGTCCAAACAAGAACTTACCTGCACGAGGGGGGGTTTGTCACAATCTGACATTTACTCCAGGTTTTAATTTATGTGCCGTTACTGTGTTATACTCGATGGCAACTCTACCATGTAGCTTGACTATTCACACTGATGTATTCATGTTTTATACTTCATAATCTTCACGCCTTGCGTCTGGTTTACATTGTCTTCTTTTATGAATATTAAAGTGTGCCAAAAGATGTATGTTTTACGTTGTCATCCATGCTTGCCAATTTCATTCACTAAATCCAGCATGAGACAAAAATAAGAATATACATTATTACATAGAAATCTTTAGTGAGTTTGTTTATGGTGCACATATCCTTAACTTTGTAACAAGTATAAGTCTGCATACTGTCTCTCTGCAGCAGCACATATATACTCGGTTTGGTAACATTATAAAATATTATTAGTAGAACGGCATGAGAATGTATGCGACCACACACCCTACGAAGGAGGAGTGGGACGTGTGTTTGTTTGCTTTAGTTTAAATCACAGGCTGATGTCATCGTTTCTAATTCATATCCTGAACACAAACCCAGTGACCTTCTGTAATGCAAAAAGCCCTGCATGGTTTTGAACTGGAGAGTTTTTTTAGGTGGCCCGATGTAAATTTGCTTATCCGGTTGAAACAACCAGTGTTGCTCCAAGTAGAAAACTTATTTTATCAGGCAACATCATACTGTATTTCCCAAACAAGTGAGCTATTTTAGATGTAGACCAAACATGTTGTATTGTCTGCATTGCCTATAGTAAATGAAAACTTTCAATGTGTTTTTGTTTTTTGTTTTATCTCCAGTGATATCTTAATTAAGTTTAAATGAGTCTAAAAGGAATCATTTAAATCCAAGGGGCCTGTTTCTCTTAAATAATACACTTCTTCCCAGTTTCAGGGATGTTGTATTACAAAATCCAGTACCCTGTTTTGAGGTCAGTAAAACAAACATTAACTCCCTAAATTCCTTTTTTTATTATTTTATTGAGTGATGATTTGAAAAGACACACTTTGGACTGACCGGTTTGGTTTTCCCAGAGCACAGCCAAAGATGTTTCCCAGAAATGTCGGTTATGTCATCATTTTATAACCTTGAAATGCAGTTTCGTAAGACCAAATAGACTATGCATGTGGATCTGTTGTCAACATTTGAGGACGGCTAGCAACCTCTTCTTTGATTCGGTATTCTTTGATTGATCGACCACAGTGGTCTGTGCACATATTGCAAGTCAATTGGCATGCTTTTCACAGAGAAGTAACCTAAAACTCTTGTTATATTTGGGTTTCTCCCTCGAATCACATCCTTACACATGACTCATCGGTCCAAATGATGTGTTTCTTCATGTATATGCATTCTTTGAAATGCGGTTCTATGGTCTATGAGCGAGCAGATTAAATTTTTTATTTAATCTCCACAGAAGGTCGATAGGAAAAGATGAGAGGCCAACAAATGGGATATACTAGAGGTGAAGGCAATTATTCAGACCCAAGATAACATGGAACCGTAATACTCTGATTAATAGGCAAATCAGAGTACAAATACAGTAGGAATGATTAGTCCTATTAATGATAAACAGATTTATGTTTATTGGAGGGTTGGGTAAAATCCATGATAATTTGTTCATTAGAGTAAATAAACTCAGGCTCTAAAATCCTTATAGTGCATTGTATAGTACTGTATACAGTATCCAGTACTTGGTTGTCCTCTCTGGGGGACAGACTTAGAGAGGCAACATAATAAATGTTAGGTTATATACCTATATCTGACAGATTTACACCAGGCCTACAGTTTATCAGTTATTCTAGCTATGGAAAAATGAAGGCTATAGATTTTGAAAGTTATACTGTAGCAAAGCAATAGCTGTCTTCAATGTGATCATATGAATCTATCCAGTCTAGCCAAAACCTAGACTTGCACTGTAGATAAGAAAATAGATGAAAAGACATCAGAAAACATTATTTGGTATATGTTTTACATGGTGTATCAAAAAGAAAACTTAAATACAACAATAGTACTGTTTTTAGTGTTACGTTATGCTTAAATCAGACTACCAGTGCAATACAGGCAATTTCACAGTACACACACACGCACACACGCGCACACACACACACACACACACACACACACAGTGTCTGTGACTAGATTAAGTTGATTAAATCAAGCATTAAATTGATTTCAAGTGGGAAGGAACGCAGCCTGAGAAACCGTCTGGGCTGAATAAGATGCTATTCATTATAACATGTGTAGGCCTACTTCTAAAAGTGCTCAGCTGCTCCCAGTCACCCCAGTTGCTCCCTGAGTCACACCATATTGACCTCGCTCAATTCTAGCGCATTCATAAACTGCTGCTGCGCCCCTACTGGTGAGAAGAAAAACAGCTCGTTGATCTCAACATGCTTATTGAGCACACCGTATCCTTTCACGCAAAGATTAACTGCACATCGTATGACACACACACACCAGGTCTGGGCTTTACTCTAGCAGTTAGCTTAATCGTGACCAATCACATGCGTATAGCCTTGCCAAAAGTCAAATTAGCTATCACTGCATCTCTGTTAGAATGATATATTGGGTATCAAGTGTCAGACAGACGGAGAAAGCTGATTGTCCTTGCGATTATCACTGATGGCTCCATCAATAACAATCATCGCAAATGAATGTGTACACATTGACATGCTCAATAAAATCAGTGCAGTGGTGTGAGAGAGACAGCGCTGGTCCCAGGCGAAACAAATGCTTCTATATTGTGTTGCAAGTGTTAGAGGAAATTGTACGAGCCTCGCTGGCTCCTGAGCCCTCAAAAACAAACCGTGTGTTTGGTTACCGCGGAGACAGCCTTGCTAAGAGCTGGAGGCCAGAGGAAGCGCTTGCATGCGTTCTCTGGAACAGCTGATGCGATGTAGTTAAGGGCTAGGCTACTCTTAGGAGAACAGTGAAAACACACAAAGCTATTGAGAATCAAACTTCGTTTTCTGTATTCTGGTGAATTATTAGGGAACAATTTGTGCATTTTCTGCATTTAAAGGAAAACATTAAATACAAGAACTCTGGCATAATTCCAAATATATGAAAACTATTGCAGTAAGGATAATCAAACTATGTATTTCTCAATTTCTCTGGTCATATGCCTATTTCATATCTTTTTAAATATGCCTGATTTAGCATCTCTTTCTCTAACACTCTTTTGTCCTCTTTTATTTGGGGGAAGTAAATATGCATGTGACCTTCATGTCAATGGTCAAATAATTAATTTGAATACATTTACTAACCCCTCGACTGGTTCAAAACCTTCTGCCTATTCAAAACATCTGTGTTTTTGGATGATCTAGGCTTAAATAGCTGACTTAAAACAATAATAGTCTACTACACATTTTGTTAACATTTTGGACATAACCTATTCTGCTACCGCCGGGCGGCCCCAGTGAGTCTTTCATGTTTTTATTTGGGGAGACAAATACACTTGTTCTAAATATTGAGGGGGACGCATTCCCTGCATCCCCCCTGGAATCTATGCCTATGGTTAATACCATATGCATGGATGGTTTATGGTTCGTCACAGGATCGATAGTTAATGCTCAATCCCTCAAGCTACATACCAATGTTTTATTACAGTGTATTTTCTCCAATCACCACAATCCCAATGGTTTTGTTTTGGGATTCGAGAGAGTTTTGCGATGCAACTTGGTGCAATGTGTGAGAGTATAGCAGGCTATAGGCTACTACAGCAATCCTCAGCAAACTAGGATTTATTGTAGGCTAAACTGAATATATATGTGATGCAACACAGACATACAGTATTTAGCCATATACAAGGCCATGCCATTTTAGATTCCGCTTTAAAGGTTGTGGTAGTGACAATATGTCAGAGCAAGATGCAAATCGCTCCACGGTATATTGTAAGCTACATTAAACCAGGCTGCACGAGGCTACATTCCTAACATCCTAAGTGTATCATTTAAGTCCGTAAACAACAAACAACACAAATACCAATCCGCCCTGTCCCTAATTACAAAATAATGACCCAGACACAGAACCCAGAATAAAGGCTATTTTGGCACACACTTGGGAGTGCATGAGGTTAAAATGTTCCCAAAATGAAATAGTTGAGAAAAATAAAACTGACTTCAACTGAATTCCTCTCTGAATATTAACTTTGATCTGTTGGTTAGACCAGTCAGGCAAAACATAGTAAGAGTTCTGTGTGTTTGACAGCAGAGTCCAGAGTCTAAACAAGCTCACGCATAGAAAACAGTTGGTTTAAACTATGGCATTTTCCTTAGCTTTCTTCCCGGCAGAACAGAGTTGGCAGAATCTAAAACACATTCCCATGTCAAGTTCAGATAATCTTATGTCCTTTCGATCTTTATTTAGTGACACTCCAAAGGCTAAAAAAATAAGAACATATGATATAAACAACTTTAAAAACTTCAGCCCTGATGACTAACGGAACGTGTTCTCTTATGGCTGGTGTTTGACTTGTTCAGATATAAATTGTGTAAACTTCTCGTGGGCCTGTAACCAAAGTTCAACAGTATGATATTGTAGTTCAGAAGAAAATGGTTGACCCTTTTACATACAGAAGGCCATTGCTGTAAATAAATAATACATTGTGTGATTTGTGGACAGTGGCATTATTGTTCTAGTTGTTCAAAGCTCCCAACCTGGGAAATAAAAGCTCCCAGACGTGTCTGGTTTTATTTTAGTTTTTTACCCTTAAAGCAAAAGCAAACAATGTCCCTTTTTTCCGTTTATCATCCGACTGTCTTCCCTTCCCGTTTGTCTTCCCAGATCCCCCTAGAAGCATTCCGACGACCGGGACCCACCAGAATCCCCAAGCCCAAGGGCAGTTCCCCAAAAGTGCCAATGGGGCCTGTGTTTAGCCCGGGCCCGCAAAATAGGATCCAGCTTCCTCAGCCTGCACTGGTGTCTGGGAAGGATCAGCACATGCCATCCGTAGCCAACAAAAACCCCAACCTACTCAACCGCAAGTTGTGATAGCAATCATGCTAACGCTAATGCAAAAGTGCATCCACCTCCCAAATTCCAAAAAATGTTTTGACACATGTAGCCTATATAAGCGACAAAGGTGCCCTTGTCAATGCCCCTCTAATACAGGCCAGTCAGTGGGGAGCTCCAGAGGAGCATTTTAATATTGTAGAATGTATTTTATACATGGAATCACACTTCCTGAATCCTGAATGAAGTAAAAACAGCTTCGGTGGTTTGTCATTGTTAAGATACCATGATGTTTTTTTTCTCAACACGGGTTACTTTATAACAAGCAACATAGTTAAACACTGATTGAATTGTTAACTTTATTTTAGTGTCATATTTCAACGACCACACAGATGTTTTCATTGGCTTTTTTTCTTTATCTTTAGTGCTATGATGCCCGCATTATGCAACTTATTTGCTATCCATATTGACTACATAGTGTAAAAATACATGCTCTCAATAAACACACTTCATACATATTTTCAATTGGTGTGAAGGCAGGCACTGTGATACAATTAGCTTATGTAGTCTTGCACAAAATAGAGTAAAATCTGTTTAGCGATGTTGAATAGACATGGATATTTATTTGAATTGTGAGTATTTTTATGAAACTTAATTTAACTTTGATTAATGAATCTACTGTGTGCCACACAATTTATTGTTCAACTGTACAACTATAATACATTGATATTTTTTAATAAGTGGCGATAATGTACATGAAGGTGATTTGTTGGTGTGTTGTAGTCAGCCTCTTTATAGATAATCTTTAAAACCTATCTGTGTTATTTTGGTTATCAATAAAGACCTTTTTTATACCTTGAATTTAATAAATGTCATTTCAATTTACAGCAGCAGAGGGTCAATGAAACACAACTAATTAGGATCAACATGACACTTGAAAGTTCGCATTAAAGGTTTTAAGGAAAAGATACTCCCAAAATACACTACTAAGTATATGCTAGTTATTTTTCTGAAAGAATTGTGATTTCATTTATATGAACTGGGCCTCCAAAACAATGCTTCATTGGTCAAATGCTGCCCCCATGTGGCTCATCAAGGTAACGCACAAAACTTGCAATGCTCCTTAAAAGCAGTTGATCCAAAGAAATAACTTACTCAAGACCAATGTATACACCTTTAATAGAACATATCAACTGGTAGTTAAATTAGTTAAATAACTTAGAAAAACCTGCAAAACCATCTAGTTAAATAAAAAATGCATTCAACTTTAAATAACAGAAATATGAATAGTTCCAAGTTTTAGAAACAACACGCATATGAATACCAAATATAACAGGTCAATATTTAGAACAGCATGTTATGTATGTCATGGCTGTCTGTCATAAAATATTAACTATAAATTACAACTATAAGGTGTAATCATAAAACAACCTAAACAAGAATTTCCCGCCACTGTTTCAAATGAAAGTGTGCATTCGTCGGTTTTATCGCTTGCTGGTTTTGAACATGGATTTGACGATCTGTGCAACGCAGGTCCCAAACTCTTGGAGAATCATGCCCTCTGCCTGGGCTGTGTTTACACGGGTCCTCTCAGCTTCCTCAGCCTGAAGGAGCAGACATTCACAGGTTGCCTCCACCACCTCTGGAGTTATCACAGACAGACTGAGCACACACACACACACAGACAGACAGATTAGCTATGCTACTAACTTATTTTATTTTTTGTTCTGTAATGTTCATTAATTTCCACAAACTTTATCTATTATTTTGTCGTAATAATGTTTTTGGATTTTTCTTTTTGAAACTAATATAGGGCAGGGCTACAGCCCGACTATTGCTCTCAGTGGAAACCCTGTTGGCATTAGCGTTTTCACAGCCACCCTGCTGGCGGACCAATCAGGGTGGGGTAGAGAGATGACGTTCAAGTCGAGCCTGTTTCCAAATGGCAGTAGAGCTATCAATCCAATCGTAGCAATGCTGATTGGTTAAAAGCTGTCCAACAGTTTCTAAATTAATCACGAGGTTTAGGCCCAGTGGGTGGAAACAACTGTTAACACTTTCCAATGGAGCGTTGGTTAGCTGTAGTAGCAGCACAGAAAAATAAAACAATACATTGACAATTTAGGAATAAAATGCCACAAGATCTAGTTTTGAAATTCCACTGAACCTGCGTATCATGCTGTACACTGTTATTGTGTGTTGATCTGCATACAGTAGTGTCCTAAACCACGGCAGTTCACCTTTGGTTGACCTTATTGGTATGTTTCTGTGTCACAATGCTGTGGTCGCAGTTCCCACAGTCAACACACTTGCAGGACAATGAGCACATGACTTTGGCCTATCCGTTCGCACAAGCAAACACACACACACACACACACACAGAGCAAAACAACATGCAATTTTAACTTTTGACAAACCTACCATTACACTGTAATGCATTGTTGATTTATATCAATGTCAATATTATGATAATATTATGATAAGACAAACTAATGTGATTTGTTATGTGTTTAAACTAACAATAACATGTGGGAAAATATTTCTGTTAGTGATATATCATGATTGGTTCCATATTCAGTTTTATTCAAATTCATAATGGAAAAAAACCCTCTACTGTAATGTAGATGATTTGTGTGTGTGTGCACGTGCACGCATTACTGTTAACCTCATAGCATTCACAGTAGTTCTTCAGGCAGTTGGAGCGTTTACATTTACAGCCTTTATGATGTTGACCCCTGACCTCTCCTGATCTCACAGTGCTAGCTTTCAGCATAAAAGCCCCAGGGTTGCGATCGAGGCACAACTGTAGAAATAATAAATAGAACAATATATTAAACATGTTTTTTAACTGGCCAGACTTTTACATGATTTATATTAATTAATTAATACACATATCAATCTATATATAAAAATAAAGATTGTAAAATGTATTTTACTATTATGCCTCAGCTAAATAAGAGTATGCTCTCTTTACAATGGGTTGAGTTTAGGGTCAATTGGGTGTTGTTCCTTCAAGAAAACATAACAGAAGTGAGATATGGGAGTCAAATTTAAAATGTCTGGATGCAGTGCTACATTTACAGCGCCTAGCAAAACCTCCATACTCCTTAATCTGGTGAGTCTGGCTTTTTTAAATGTTTGCTATGGTATATGCAGTAATTTGCATTGTGTTTGTTTGTGAAATGTTTTGACTCTGGACTTTGCTGCTGAAGGAATTTATGTTGCAGCATTTCTTCAAACCATACTGCTGAGTAAAGAAACCCTGACGGTACGTAATTTCATTACATTATATTATTTAATTACATTATTTCAACATTATTATGCTTATTATTATTATCTCATTGGTTCTCAAACTGGGTGTCGGGACCCTCGGGGAAGGGGCGCGAGACACAGATGAGGGGGTCACAAGATGATTTTCAGAAATGAAATAACATTATAAAATTATTCAAATGGCACGGTTTAGCCATAATTGTTAGTAGTAGTAGTAGCACATTACTTTGATGTATTCTGCTACTAGCCTATATTAAAATACTATCAAATAATAGTATGGCTGTTTTTTGTCTACTACCTCTGGGGACAATGGGGGTCGAGAATCTCTGGCACTGTTATTTTGGGGGGTCGTGAGCTGAAAAGTTTGAGAACCCCTGCGTTATCTTACAAACCTTCATTGCCTTGTATCGGTCAGCGACATGTTCTGCGTTGTTGAAGCAGTTTGTACATTTACAGTTGACGCACATGTTTCCATTGGCAAAGCAGTCGCAATACCTACAAACACACACAGTAAATCTCCAGTGGACTGTCCCTTTTAACAAGGCAAGCTTGGCATGTTGAGCTTTGCACTCACAGCTGCAGACACTTTGACTTGGAACAAGTGCAGGGTCTGCTAGACTTTGAGTCCTGCACGGTGGAAGTTCTACGGATTTGAAAGGACAGACGCAGGTGTCAGAGGTGTAGCTCCACAGCAGAAAGGACTGTTAGATGTGACAGTATAGCTCACCGCGTTGCGGAAGGTGTTGGGCAGGGTTGCTGTGCTGCCTGGTGGACACTGGTGTTAGGAAACACAGTCTGAGCAGCTATCTGGTTATACTGGGGGGAGGCGTCGCATGAAGAATACACAAGTCATGTTTGATGGAATTGAATGTTACGTTGAAATGGACAAATTAGCTAGATGATCAGTAGCACTAAAGTCTCTTTATTTATATCTTGTCCACTTATAAATCATCCACACTGCCACTGTCCTACCCCAAAGTGTCCCTTCAAGTCAAGTCAAGTCAATTGTATTTATATAGCCCTTAATCACATTGCAGTCTCAAAGGGCTTTACAACCTACATTTCACATGGAAACAAACAACACCCCCTTAACCTGCTCCTGTTGTTATTCATTCCAGAACCTTCCTCGGGTTCAATGTTGTTGTTTTTTTAGGGGGGGGTGGGGTTGGGGAAGGCGGGGTTATTGAATGTTTTAAGTTGAACTGATGTTGAATTTTTATAATCTTTAGAAACACTACTGGAGGATTGATTGATATATATGAATCTAAAGCATATCCATCGTAATAAAGGTTGGCTTGAAGCTACAATCTTATACTTTACAGTTTATCGTATCATTGCGAAAACCAGTGTATTATCGGCATTTTAATTAGCTTATTTGCAAATGTTTCCGTGTCACAATGTCGCATCTGCACAATCAATCGAGATAATTACATTCTGTGTAGATAGACTTTGAGTTGTCGTTGGAACTTACATTCATAATGCCATGGTTCATATTTCTTTCAGAAACCCAGGCAGTGTGTCCGTGGTAGGCAGTGTCTGGTACGCTGGGAACAGTGTTTGACAATACAGGAACTGGATCAATTCACTGATATATCATAAAAACTCTATAATCAATCATCTAGGTTATCAACGTCTGATTACATACATGGGCTACAGTCTCTCTAAGGAGAAAAGGTAAATGAAAAGAACAACAAATAAAAGTGTCAGTTTGGTATAAATTCAGGAGCCAAACCATTAGAATTTCTTTCACACTGTGATGTCAAACTCTAACACCAAGCCACACCCACATATGGGAATACCCTTTTAAATGTACTAATATTTAAAAAACAATAACAGATCTAGCACACTATTCTTTTAACCTAAGTGTAATAACGTTTATTTAGCTATTTAGAGAGGGGAGGGTGTGTGAAGGCTGACCCAGTTAGAAGGAGGTACTGGCTGGGTTGGGTCTCCACCAGGTAATCTGCATTAGAACCCATCTGGCCCTGCGCGCCTGTTAGCTCAGGCATATAGTCCACCCTGCAATCCCTCAACCAATAGGTGACGGGCTGTTGTTAGTGTTCTGCCAGAGCTATTTCATATTGATGTTTAGGCTCAAGAATAATATGTATAACCACGATGCTTATATGTGCAATGGCTTGCACATATCTAGCAAAAACAAAGCAGTAGGCAATGGTGTACTTTAAAGATTCATATCTTTTCAAAGGAAAAACGCTTAATTGTATCATCAAATGGCTGAAGCTGCTATTTTCTATATTTAAAAATGTCTTAAAATAATGAATGACCTGTACTCAGAGTAGTTGGGGCCATCTCCTGGAAACTCTGGGTGATAATGAAGATTTTGGGGCATGGAGGCTGGGAGATGGAAGTCACCAGCGGGCCCTGACCATACATGGGCCACTGGCTGTGTGGGGTAGCCATAACTGTAGTTCTCAGAGGGCCAGCAGGATGAAGCAGGTATGTTGGTATAGCAGCTTTGCTCTGTGCTCTGACCGGCAGGCCACTCCATGTTGATTGATTAAACCTTACGACACAACCTTAGGAGACAACCTAGTAATTGGGGTTTGCTGGTTATCAATTCTTATATATACATAATTGGCGATATTACAATTACAGTATATTTCAGTTAATTTATCCTAGAAGCCTAAAAGATGTTTCCAACCACTGATAAGTGGTACTTTGTAGTAGTTTAAGTAATAGTATTTGTAATTGTAGTAAAGTAGTCTAGATTACTGTTAGATGTATCAGTTAGTTACTGTACTGTTGCTACCGTACGGTACCAGCACCGGTGCCATACGGTAGCATTTACTATGTTTGCTAATGTATAACAGCTGTTTATTACTTATTAAAAATGTATTTATAAAATGCAGAACATGGTTATTTTATTAGAAAAATACTATCACACATTTCCCTATGAAGACAAGTTAGAATTTCGATTCCCATTGTCAATAATAAATGTATTAAACCATAATTTATTAAGCAAAACAATTACAGTACCGTACTGTACTGTAACATGCTAAGCGTACTAACCGTTTGTAAGCAGCCAGTCATTGATGATTCGTCTGGTCTGTTTGCTAAATAAATCTAAATTTGTATTTTAGATTAGATATTACGCAATACGACTAAATCACAAATAGTGGAAATGGTTTAACTGCTGTGAGATTAAGATGGAATCACATTGTCCCGAACTTCGAAGGTTTGCTTAAAAAAAAGGTGAGCTCGTTTAAGTAGTCGGAGCGTGGTGAATACATTGGAATCGCTGAATGAGCTAATAAGTATACGAATAAAATAATTTCGAATAATACCGCGAATTTCTGTATGGATGTGGTTAAGCAACAGTAGTTACTGGCAGAGTGAACATACACACTTTATGAGTACAAAGAAGACGTGCATTATGAAGAAACGCTAGAATCAGATTCATTTTACAGCATGACTGTGGAAGTGTATCCGCGTGTGCCGTGATTGTTGTCCCTTGTTATTTTAATCGAGCGCACCTTTCACTGTAACCACAAGTCATTCAAACTTGCTCGCATAAAATAGGCAACGTCTGAAACATCTTAACAGAGGAACATAGAAATGTGAGTATGAAACCCTTGAACCTAGTCTAAATCTGTATTAATTATGGTAACTAGCAGTGTGTTTTGTTTAATTTAATTTCTAATAATCATGGGCACATGAGCGAATATTCTCGACAACTTTAATCAATGCCGTAAAGGGTGGATGTTGGTGTTACATCTGCCGTGTGTTAAGTGATGATGGGATTGGGCCAGTCTGTGGGGGTAAACGTCAGTTAAGGTGACTGGGGGTAAGAACATATTTCCTCAAGAGGACAAAAAAAGTGTGTGTGTGTCTATCTATCACACCTATGGGAGAACACCACCTCATCGATCTTGAGTCGAGACCATCCAAAACTTGTTGTAGTGCGTAGTTGCGTAGTGCAAATCGAGTCAGCAGGGGGCAGCATATGCATATGGTGTATACACAGGTGTATCCCAAACTTTTTGTGCCAATACCATAGATGTAGAACTATATAAGACAAATCCCACCTAGAGAGGACTAATCTATTTAGAGACTCACCAATCACCAAGTACCTAACATAATTTTCAAAAACCTATCCATCTAATACATGTGCGCCAAATATTTTTGAGCAGAGGCTCCATAATCTATGCATGCGTCTAAATAGGATTTAATCCAATCAGGAACAAGTATGCTATTTTTGGCGTCTGACAGCTCTGTTGTAACCTGACATGCCAGAGGAATTGTTGTCACAAGTCCATCTGGGGAGAAATTAAAGCTGTTTGTGAATGGCAGGTACTTTCAAAAAAATACTTGGCATTTTATTGGATGAACCATCTGGTCGTTTTCACTGTCGGCACACCTTAACCACGCCCATATAGCTATACACACGAGTCCACGATGCTGATTGGAAAGTTCAGTTACTACTTGGACACATTCAAAATGATTCCAGACTGATGGCGAAATGAAACTGAAGCTCACGTGATCAGGGTGGTCTCGCAAGGCTAGATCTATTGCGCTGTTAAAAGAAATGCAAAGAGAACACAAGGCGCTATAGTTTCACATGCTAATTTAAAGGTAGAGTATGTAATATTGACAAAACGCAGTTATTTAGCTCGATTTTGAAAGATGCAAACAATAATTAGTGCTGCCCCTTGCTTCAAGCATCATTCAAAGTACACGTGAACGCGCACTGACTAGGATATTGTATAATCAGTCATCGTAAGCATCCAGCGAGTCTGATACCGTCATAAACTTAAATGTTGCCACTAACTCCGTTCCCTGAAGTAGACTCAAAGTTTTGGAGCGCGGCAAGTTACTCGTCTTCAGTGTTTTGAGCACAAGACGTCTAGCTAATAAAACGAATGTGGATTTGATGGAGTAAACGATCGTAATATTCACAACCGATCTGCTTTGGATTTAACCATGTACAGTGGGCCTACAACTACAGTTACTATCTTAAATAAAATATGTAAATTTGTCAAATTTCCATCAGGTTCCTTCAATCTATATATATATATATACACTACCGTTCAAAAGTTTGGGGTCACCCAGACAATTTCATGTTTTCTATGAAAACTCACA
>JAODTR010055972.1:0-17486 GCA_025399935.1 Amblyopsis rosae
GCTGATTGCTAGTCCCGCTCAGGTGTCCATAGGTGTGTCCAAATGCATACGTATGCAGACAAGACCAATACATAAACGAATACATTTGGCACTTCATAGCAACAGCACAAAAGACATCAAAACTTATGCATGGGTACATGACAATAACCAAATACATTTGGCACTTTATAACAACAGCACAAAAGACCTCAACTTATATATGGGTACGTGACATATACAGCATGTATACAGCATGTATACATGTATACGTCTGAGACAGACCGCTCCTCTCTGGCAACCAAAATCCGGGCCGCCCTAGAGAGGGATCACTGTTTGAGATTAGCGCCTGTTGGCCTAAAGCCTGGCATTACATACAATAGAGTGTGCATAAGCCCTGCTCTAATTCCCAATCTAATCAAGGTCCTGCTCTTTTTGTCATGCTTCTCCTCCCACTAGACCCCTTACTCTTGTCTTATTTTCTCTCTTTTCGTGTGTGTGTGTGTGTGTGCGTGTCGATAGTAGTGTCAGTCTACTATCCACACATACAAAAACAAATGACCCTTGACTGAATAAGCAAATCTCTGAATTACTGACAATTTCAATAGCCCCACATACAGTACAGTACATGGCAGGTTTGTATTCAAGTTTGTACTCAATTCATAAGCAGGGTAAAATAAACGCAAACACACACACACAGATGTATTATTCCGCTGGTGTAATTAATGAGTAATTGCAAATGTTCACCATGTATTAAAGGCATTCACATTCAATGAAGTCAAATCGTATTATATATGCTGCCAGAAGTCATAATAGCAGCACACAGCAATTACATCTATGTAAAATAGAAGCCTGTCTGCTAATTATGACATACAGATGAAGATATTCATGGCTGAGACACACTCAGCACCAGGGAAAACGACATTAGCCTTAGACAACGGCCATTCCTCCTGTTAAGTATATTTCGCTTAAGTCGGACACGGGAACTTCGGTGTTCCTTCTTGCCTCTGACAGGAAATGGTTGGAGCTCCAGTGTGCTATGACAAAGTCAGCATGTGACTCTGTCTCCTGGCCTGTTTTAATGAGCGTTGTCAGAGCCCGGGGTTAAAGTGCGTTTGGATCCCAGTGGTAATGAGAGGCACAGTGCTGCATGGCCTGTCTGCCTATCATTAAATTGGGATACAAAAAAGGGATTGCATTGAAATATTGGTCTGTTTTTTTTCTCAGTAGAGGTCTGGAATGACTGAATCACTATCAATATCCTGATGTTGATGTCACTTCCTTTAGCCTTCCTTGAGAATAACCAATTATCAATTGTTACGTCATCATTATATACCAATACTGTGTGAAATACTATATCCACTTTGGTTACTCTGTGACTCACGCTAAAATACATACATTCACCTAGCTAGCTAGAGCCCACACACATAAAGCAGAGCAATAGGTTCCATCCTGCGCCTCCTATTGGTCCCGCCCTTGTCTCCCGCCCAAACTCTGGGCATGGCGCCAAGGTGTGAAGATGGCATTAGCGTAAGATGAAGTGTCTGTCTCAGCAGCCTGCAGTGAAATGTGAATGTACCCTAACAGCTCTCTGATCAGCTTCGGCCCACCTCAAAGACTTGTTGACAGAGACGGAAGGGTGACTGAACAGGTTCCGCATGGCTCCTGCAGGCCGCCGTATATAACAGCAGTCTCTCCAGCATTATTTCATTGTGATTGATGGTGTACGTCATGCTTTAGCCATGGCTACACAGTGTGGCTTTATATCGTCTATTGTTTACTGCTCCATTTTGTAGACAGATAGTGGCTGTTTTGAGTCACACAGTGATTGGATAATTCGCTTGTATGCTTCTCATCTTGGCTTGATTATGATTAATGATGCCTGCCTGACTGCGTGGGAGAAGTTACCGGATGCTGTTACCTCGCCCAAATCAAAATAAGGCGGCATTACCCACGCTATTCAGATGAATAGGCTGTGCATCTTTGAAACAGTGATTCAGACAGGACAACACAATGTAACGACTGTTTTGTTAATTATCCATATGTTTCTAGGTCATATGTCACCGTAAGCTGCTGTGCGGCAACCCGCTCCTTTGTTTTCTATTGTCCCTAGGCCTATTGTCCATCTATTGCTGATATTGTGTGGATATGTTAGGCTTGATGGGTTATGTCTGTCACAATGCACTGGAATAGAATACATGTTTTCTGAAAGTAAAGATTTTCCCGTCACACTCTATTTTCTAAAATCACAATACAGCATGCTGCATGCCTGGGGCAACTGCAAATAACCCTAGTTTATAAACCTAGTTGCAGACGCACATTGCAGAAACATACAGTACTGTACAGATCCAATCAAATCAGTCTCCATGACAACACACATACACACCTGGTAAATTATGCAGCTTGGCAAAAGCCCCTAGATTGGAATGTTGCCTTCACCAAATAACTTAGGCAGGACGCAAATGCTCTGCCAACCAGAACCCCCAACCCCACCCCCGTGCACTGCAACAGTGAACTTCCAATTAAAATATTTATCCTAATCTGAACTGCAAACTCTTAAAGATCTTAGTATGTGAATATCAACACAAAATATTATGAAGAGGGGAGAAAACCCTCTTAAATGTTCTGGCTTCTCTGTGTTTCAGCTTCCATTGATCTGGTAGCAATCTATTAGGGGTCGGAGGTGAGGGGTCATTGAGACCTTGGGGAGGATAAGTACTCTTTTCATTTACAGGAAATGGTGCTGAAATTACTGTTGTGAACTTTGGTCCAAGTGCAAATCTTCTGTTGGCTGTATGTCCCGCCAGCTCCAAAGCAGACAGTCACAATCATTACTGAAGACAGGGGTCATTTAGTTGTAGGTCAAATCCATCCGTCCATCAACAGTAGTGGTCCTCTCAGCTGTGGCGCAGGAGATTAATGTGTAGAATTGCACTCATTCATTACACCTAAGCAACAGTTAAGGTTACTGCTTACTTTTACCTGACAATGCTTAGCCATTGCTAACAACACCGCTAAACAGCAACCATATCAATCGATTTAAGTGCTAACCTGATGTGAAACTTTCAATAGCAATCTTTTCTGAATGTAGGTATAGCTATAGTAAGAGTGCATTCTGTCAAGTGTCAACTGCATTACGTATTGCTACTGCACACTGAGGCTAAAGGTTTAGTTAAAGCCGGGGTTAACCTAACATGCATCATGTGTGCTAGAATGGAGATAGATTTGCATTATGTAGATCTCATCCACAGCACAATAAAGTAATGAATGCTTCTCACATAATTCCAGTGGCATCAAACAAGTCAACAGAAGATTACCATGAATCTCTTTTCACTATTTAAGTCAAACGTCTTAATAAGGACTGGATTTACTCTGAGTAATTAGCAACATTCCACATAAACACATACGCATAAGCTTATACAACGTACACACACATGCACACGCTCGCACGCACACACAAACACACACACAGCCAGAGCCTTATGAAAGGATCTAAATCTTCAGAAGCATTACGTCTGTACAGACAGATTATCTTTTCCGCTCTCTCTCTCTCTCTCTCTGATCCCAGATTCCTCATTTTATAAATTACAGCCAGTTACGCTTTGATGGGTGAAAAAATAACGGCCCCATTTTCCAAAGGCACAAAAATACTGAAACATATGTCGTCATGGTGGATTATGTAATACCCTATTAGAAAACGCCTTCTTCTTCCTGTTGTCTTGTGGGTCTTTTAAATCAGATGGTGTAAATGGCTGTGGAGGAGGTTTCACAATGGTAGAACAGCAAGCACAACAATCCAGTGGGGCCAAAGAGGCAGATGATTGTGATGAACAACACACCTGCCTGCCTAACTGCACTCATGTACACACACACACACACACCTCACATGCAGAACACTGGAGAGTGCATATACGAAGGGTTATGCATGTGCGCACACATACACACATTTAGTCCTGATTCTACACAGAAATAGATGCATTATTGATATAGTATATCAATAACTATTTGCAGCAGATGGAAATACACGACAGAGAATAGCATGTTGAAGGGTGAGAATCAGAGGAGCGTAAGAAAGTGACATTTCTCCAACTTTACAGTTGCATTTTTTTTATTCACATGCGCCTTTTTGGTACCAACATTTCATAAAAATGCATGGGCCCATCTAATGACAATATGAACAAAGCATTACATACAGTTTAAATGATATAACAATCTATTGTGATAATATAACATGCATATATACATTTCTCAACACCAAAAGGGTGTAAGTGCAGTTATGCCCTTTTGGCACCAACTGGTTTGGTACAGCATGTTCAGTATTTAAGTCTGTTGGTTTTTAATGAATAACTCCAACTGATTAAGAATTCACTTTTGCCCTTTTGACAATAGAATGAGCTCATCAAGAGCTTTAATATATAAATCTCAATTTCACCCAAAATGTCACCTAAGCACCTTACGCAAATAACATGTATTATTCTACGCCTACACCTATGTGTTTCTTATTTACCAAAGGAAGATACATATATGTACAATAACATTTCTGCTCTCATCCTAAAAATTACTTTTTGCCAACCTCTACAATGGCATATGAGCTCATAAGTATCAATCCCACTTGTGGACTATACCTCTATTCCACCAGTGTTTTGCAAAACAATCTAAAAGGCTTAGGTATCCTATTTTATTATTCTATTCATATTCTGGGCTATGGGTATCCACCACAGTATTTGCCAATGTCATTTGAACACTTACATTCTGAACGAAGGTACAACCACAAATGTTTTCAACATCTACTGAATACAACCCATGATGAGTCATCACTCCAAAAGTGTTTTATTTAGCTATTTTCCTCAATTTGTTAGATGGATAATCCCAAGACACATTTTCACACAGTCTTGCTTAGATATACATTGCCGCCGCGTTGTCTAAAGCTTTGGTAGTTCCTGACACAATGTATTGGTTATGTTTTATAATTTGGTGGTGACCTCTGCAAATATTTTCTTATACAGATGCTTGTGCTTGCCTATGCAGCAGAGGTCTGCACAAGCAGAACTCAGATGATTGGCGAGATAGAAGAGATTTATGTTGAAGGTTACAGAGGATTTCCTGTTACTGTCATTCTTACCTCTAGATACACCTTAACTGTCACACTCTGCCAAACAGACCCCTGTTCTGTATTCCACATGTAGCTCTTTGATCCAGTGGGTGTAAAGCTGCCCTTATAATCGCTTAATAACAGAGCACAGGTAAAAGACAAGGGTGAACAATGATTGGAGTATTCACTCGTATTGGGTCGACGTGATTAGAAGGTTAAAGACCCTGCGGGGAATTGCATACTGTACATCTTCTGACATTGTTTTTCCACTTACATACACAACATCCAAAAATACTTTATCTTATCCCCTTGTACATGTGGTTCTGTTGTCACTGGACAAAGTTAAAACAGCTGTGCAAAGTCATTATTCACACCGGTCAGATAATAGATAATAGCAAATATACAGTACAGGGTCTAGGAAAGAAAGCCACTAGTGTACCTCTTGTAATGTTAGTTTAATAAAAGCATACAACACAAGCTCCATACAACTCAAATAACCTGCGAGGGGGGAAACAAAAAGCAGCACCTTAAATACACAATGGATAATAACAGAACTCAAAACTGGTGCAGGGAAGGGACCACGCTGCTCACAACGGTGGTTAGTGCATGGACGAGAGGAAGGCCTGGTCACACCTGGGTGTGACACCTCTACCTCAGTCTTTCCAATCTTTTCTTCATCTTTTCTGCCTCCATAGTCTCAAATCTGCTCATTATTTCCCACTTTTGACACACAAATCTAAATCTAACACAAAATATTCCCTCAGTTGATGTTATAACATTAGCCAAGACCTTTGAATATGATCAAAAAGTCAAATTCAGATTTTGTACCAAATTACCATATTTTACTGTCATTTTATAATCTAAAGTAATCACGTAGATTAATCGAAATAGAAAAACGTAATCTAAAGTCTGATTATAAAAATAACCAGTAAATCATGACCTGTCATGCTGAGAACCACTGCTATGCATGGTTAGCAGTTGAATTCCCACACAACCATCTGTTCTGTGTTTCTCCCTCACATTAGGCAGCAGAGGTGAGCAAACAGTGACGTATGGCGCAGAAGAGAGTTGGTGGCTGCACGGCAATCAGGCTAAACTGTGAACCTGCCCTGACACGCCGACGTGGATTGATTCCTGGCTGAGACACCAATCTTGTCTTTTCACATCTGAAAATGAGATTAATGGGAGAGCCTAATCGAACTCCACCTTTAACCCAACCGAGATATTGCGATGATCCACAATTTCATGAAATATGACACTAAGGTTATAGGGCAACGACGCCACACAAACACATATTTATACCAAAATAAATTTAAGCTTTACAACTCAACATGTTCTCTATGTTTTAGATATACTTTTTTAAAATAGGCATACTGCTTTTCCGTAACAGCAACATAACATAAAACATGAAAAAGATACAATCTTCTCAACACACAACTGTGCTGAATAGTGCACATCAGTTCTGATAGGCAAATGTCCCAACCCCTCACCAATACAAAGCACTAAAGAAATGCATCACAAAGGAATAGAAAAATTGTAGCATATTGTAATTCCTGTTGAGTTGTCTGGCAGTGAATTATCTGTAACATTATACAGAAGTCAACAAAGTCTATGCATGATGAAATGAGGGGAAATCGGGGACTTGACTATAATCTATGTGCTCCTTGCTGTCATCCACTTAACGCACAGTGAGGAATCCCACAGCAGTGCCACGAGCATCAATCACTGCTCGCTTACCGACAGCAGCTTTGATCAGACACAACACAAATTACTTTGGGCCTATTTGCATGTGTGGAATAGTTGATGAAGCCATGATAATGTGTGACCCAATGTGTTAAGACTGTGATAAGACTGACTGGTACTGACTTTGGTGGCCCAGTGGATAGCACTGTGACCTCACAGGATAAAGGTCCTGGGTTCAACCCACAGTGGGGCTTTCTGTGTGGAGTTTGAATCTTCTCCCCGTGTCTATGTGGGTTTGTTCTCCTGTCAGTGACACTGGCTCCAATCTGAAGGTGGTCCCCAGGCACTGCACAGTTTAACCTTGAGGGTTAAACTATTATGCAGAGGATACATTTTGCTACATGTTTGTGACAATAAAAGCACCTTAACTTAGTAAATATCCTCCCTTAAACAAGAACCCTGTTAACATACTCTACCATGTTTTTTTTAATTCAACATAAATTGAGCTGAAGTCGAGCAGAGCTAGATTCACACAATCATTTTTATTCTTTAAAAAGGCAATCTTCTATTTGTGCCAGAAATCAAAATATGATTGTATAAATATATATATAAACAACAAAAGTGTTGTTTTGGTTGTTTCTAAACAAACAGTAAGAATTCCAAGAATCTAGGTAACTGTAAAACAATCGTAGTGTTACATTCATTATGAGAGGAAAACAGTTGTTGCAGGATTCATTAGTTTGTTGATTATTTTATTTTGTCTTTACGTTGGAAGTCCTAATTTTTATTTGTGATTAGTTGTGTCACACTGTAATAAATTGCTGTCATATTCTTTATTTATTTTTAGGAAATTACATGTTTGCTTGTATGTGTGTGCGCGCCTGCGTGCGTGCGTGCGTATGTAAGTATTACAAGCAGCTGGTCAAAGCCCGAGTTAGCTACTGTATGTGGCGTTTGTCAACATGCAGTGTAAGCACCTTCACTGCTAAGATGGTGAGCTCTACCTGCTATCTGCATATACACTGGCCCTGATGTGTGTACATTCCCTGCTATCTCCCACATTCGGCTCCAAAGGTCCATTGTCTGTCTTTGATATTGCCATTTTGAAACAGGACAGTAATTGTGTATTTGCGCACTGGTGTTTGTTGTGTGTTTTACTGTGTTAACATAATGTAACAATGTTAAACTATCTTCACATCAGGTAGACTTTAAAGGGATACTCCTCAATTTGGGTATACATGTGCCCTTGTGGTTAAAACGTGTTAAATCAGTGTTAATTTTGGCATTATTTTTAGATGTAGTCTTAGTTTTAGTATTTAGATGAAAATGCTTAATAGTTTTAGTCACATTTTAGTCATTTTCATTCTAAATACTTTTAGTCTATTTTAGTTGCCGAAAATAAAAAAAGTTTTTTGTCGACAAAAAGTCATTACATTTTAGTCAACTTTTAGTCAATATGTTTTCTCTCTTTGATCAAATGTAAAAGTCTATTGTATGCAGATGGTAGCACAGTCGACAGTCAAGCTATAACCCTTTATTCAGCCTTTATTATTAAGCTATTTTAACCTGGAAAGCAATTAAGGTAATTTGTTTACCTTTTAAGACCAGCGTGTGTAAAATGTATCTGGTTTTCTGTTAATCTGTTCTACCTTGTCATTTTGATCTGTCACTGCCGTCATGTGAAGGCGATCGTGACAAGACCGTCTCGCCTGCCAATTTTACATTGTGCTGCCCACTTATGTGTGCAGTTACAGTAAATTATACGTTCTTGCCAGCTGGCTACAACATTGTGCTGCGAGTTTTTAACTTGAAATTATACCACTAATGTTTTTGTCTCGTTTTCGTCATGGAAAAAGGGTTGTTGACTAAATACTTTAGTCATAGTTTTTGTCAACAAACTTCTTGTTAAATAAAGAGAATGTGTCAATCCCACACCTGAGTGCAGAGTGGCACTTCTCTACTCCTCAACCTACAGCATTATTGTATTGTCATAGACTTAAGGCCGCCACACACTTGACGCTCAAGAAATAGAACAATGTTCTAACTCTTGACGTCGACGCCTTCAGTGGGCGGCGGCCTTTACACTCGGGCAGACAGCTCTGTCTCTTGCCCTATAGCCCACACGCTTATGGGAAGATGTGCTACTGTATGTAATAGTGAGCTAAATCAACATTTTGGGATATGGGGCTACTGTAAACACAATCAATGAGTGTACCTTTAACACACAATTACTCTGGCTTGGGTGGCACTCATCCCCTGACAAACGTGTGTTTTTTTTGTAACAGTAACAATAACATTTGTATTTTGTACTTGTGTACATTTGGCACTGAAGCACTGAACTCATTGGACATGAGGAAAGAACGTACCTTGTAAAAGCACCTTGTACCTAAAATAACTAAATTAATTAATTCATGAATTATACACATCTTTTGCACATTATGTAATAGACAGAACAGCAGCCTACTAGTCCCAAATACTCAGCTTTTGATGTGCTAGGCTAAAATGGAAGTAGCATAGCGAGACCATCCTGATCTCGCGAGTTTCTGTTTAATTTCGCCATGAGAATCAGTCTGGAAAGCCTCAGAATCATTTTGAATTTGTCAGAGTAGCAAATTAACTTTCCAATCAGCGTTGCATTATTAGCTATATGAGTGTGGTTTTCCAATCAGCGTCATGTTTATAGCTATATGGGTGTGGTTTAGGTGTGCCGACCATAGGATCTTTCTGTGAAAGACTTTCTAAGTGAGTGAATGCATGTGATTATGACATAGATGGGATTCTCTCTTGCCTATACTGTACCGCAGATGTCTTCGAGAGGGGGTCCAGGGCCCGTAGGGGTCCTCAGAGGTGTTGCGGGGGGGCCTCCAAATGATTTGATCCCACAAAAATGTCAGAATATATATATTAACATAACTACAACATAGCTATAAATATATGAATCTGTCCCTAAAAGGCGTCCTTATCTTGAAAAATGTTGACGCCTTTGCTGTACTGTATTTATCAGGAGACTCACATTGAGAATGGAGGGAGTGGAAATGCCTGCTGACTATGGTAGGGTGGCTGACTTCCAACAAAATGGTTGTGGGTTCACTTCCTGACATGCCCAGCATACTACACCTCTATTCTGGATCAATATTCAGCTACCTGCTCCTTAATACAATTGTACTCACTTTAAGTCACGTTGTATCGTGTTTGCTGAATGATTGTGTGCAGTAGTATGTAGATACTGCATATGGTGAATGGATTTAGAAAAAATCTTTATTTGAACGATTTGAATTTGGTTTAGACTTTGTGGAAATTAACCTGAAATTAATTTAGCTTGCAGACGTTTTATATAAATGCCAGATTAGCTACAGTTTATTATTCATTGAGGTAATAATAATGATTTTACTGCCTATACTGGAATGAATACCTATTCATTTGTATTTCTTCTAATGTGATGTCCATGAGGGACAATTAAAGTAAAATGTAAAGTGGAACACAGGGCCACACACTGTACAACCTGCTTGAGCTGAGCTGTTGAGGATTGAAGCTTTTTAATGTAGCAGGGGCATTTTATTCACTTTCTCCCTACAGGTCAAAAACAAGTGCATTGCCAGATAAAGAACAGCACTCATGGTAGAGATGCTACGATCTCTGTCTCTAGACGTCCATGTGTGTCTGCATGAGGGATTGAACCTTGTCCTTGAGAGGGTCTATCTAGCCATAGACTGTCTATTCATCCGCTAGTACAGCAGCCAGACACATAATTGGTCCCTCATCATTGGTCAGAGACTTCGTATCTTCGTTTATATGTTATAAGAGATCTATTTTATCTATTTTATCTTATAATTGTTCTATCATCAATTAATTATAAGAACCATTCATTTGTTTTAGTTTTAAAGGGGTCATTGTAATTATGCACATCATATAGTAATTTATTTGACATTTTGTGAACTGGGCACAGGTTGAATCATAACTGTGAAATTCAATACATAACAGAGGCATTTACTTATTTAGTTGATTCTGTACCCCTCCCATAAACCCTAACATGGACAGTTCAAACTGCACAACAAACACACTCTCGCTCAGTCATTCATTTGACATGAGTATGCAGCATTTTATGGCATGGAATTTCGATAAAAACACAGATTAAATAGATTTGATCAAAAGAGGCATCATGATTCAACTTCAATCAAATACTAAGATTAGTTTCACAGAATAAAATGTTACCTCTTTCTCAACCTGTTACCTCACTCTTGCTGTGTTTAGTTGGCTTGACGAGGCCGTTTTCTGGTACCTGAAGATATTAACCACAATTAAACATGTATTGATTAATGTTAAATATGATTGCTGGCATGGGACAAATATGATTAAAGATTATATATAGATTTAAAATATAGACATTTTAAAATAGTAATTTCATGCTCCTTTTCACTTGTTGACACAGTTGCTTGACTTTTTAATGCAATGTAGTTGACAAGCTTAGGTGAAAATACCACTTAAATTATGTGGAATAGCACAATCACAACCATGACTCTCAAAAAACAGTCAGATTTCAGTGACTGTTGCTTTAAATTTAACAAGCCACTGCACACCCTGCCCCGACTTACACGTATCTGTGTTGATGTGAGGCTACGGCTGCTTTACTGCTAGTACTCAAATGCGGTTTGAACATAGTTTTATGGGTTTTGAACCACATGGTTTATTTTCTTCGGTGTTTTCAAGGTGTTAATATTGCACATTAATTCTACCTCACTGTCCAGACTATAGTAAAGGATACGGGATGCAGAATGTAGTCAGTTGCAGCAGCTATAGTCACACAGCCCTGTGAAGGAACAGGGGTGGTACGTTTTGATAACCAGCCATGTATCTACTAAACACATTATTTCATGAATGAAGGTTAAATTATACCATAGCACAGCCAGCCTTGCCCGCCAAAAAACAGCCATGTACCAATAAGCATGTACTGTATTAATTAATGAATGAAGGGTTACATACTGTAGCATGAAACCGCAGCCGTTCTTGCCACTACAGGGTTATGATAGATAAGTGGCAGCCTATTTCTAATCCGTTTACTGTTACTGATCAATAGCCTATTAATCTAATGTAGTTATTGATGTGCACAGTGCATCGCTCTTGACAATATGCCTCTCCTCCAGACTCGAGTTGTGTTTATGCTACAGTAGCCTAAAACTAATACTAGATTTACAGATTTGGTCATCTGCAAATGTTGAACATTAAACTTGTACTTACGGTTAGTATACTGGCGATCAACCAATGTAAATTTTGCTGAATACTATGTAGGTGGCCATATCCTCATAGGGGCGTTTACCAAACAAACTGTAGTAATCTACATAACATGCGCATCCTTTTCTGATACGCCTGTTTCTCCGCTCATGTTCCTTTCTTGGCAAATACAGACCAGGGAGCTAACAGTCCACGTTGGAAGGCCACGCACTTGTCCATGTCACATCCACATTGCTAATGCCAAAAACAACTAGAAATACTTGGTTTTCATGGAATGGGTCCTTTAACGTGTTGAATAATTAATCTGGTGTTTCTACAAAGCCTCGGCTCTGTAAATGGGAATACAAACAAAGTGGTGCAGACTGCACCGCACCACACAATGCTAGCAGTGGCAATGATAGGAAGCACCAAATGACACTAAAGGCAGAGGGGTATTTGTTCTAAGTTCTAATATCAACTATCTCCAGAATTTCTGACTACAATTTTAATGGTTGTTCATTTTAGTTTATTAATCAGCCCTGCATGGTAGAAACCCTGGTTTAAGAATGTATGCACAATTTTGCAGTTAAATATCAAAATGATCTTAATACCAATTTATTATCTGAGATTATCGTGTGTATGTGGGAAGTGTTCATGGTCTTCCTTATGGATAGTTGTAACATATTGCGAAATGCCTCCTTCTTCAGTTGGACGGATTCCCTGACCACAGGTGTCCACCACGATGTTCGAGGGTTACCACACCTTGAGGCACCTATGACCTTGAGAACACAGCTCTCCACTGCAGCTTCAGCAATGGAAGCTTGGAACATTGCCCACTCAGGTTCAATGGGCCTCATTCACCAATATCTTCCTAAATTTAATAAAGAAAAACTTTAATAATTCTGAAGTGTACTGCTCCAAGAAGTTAGCGAAAAATGCGACATTATATTTTGTAGCGTCAGCAGTGGATAAAAAGCAGCAAGTTAAACCTATGCATGGAATTAAATTACTCATGCAGTGAGTCCGCTAGTCATGTAGGCCTATAGATTAGATTTAAAAGTAAGCCTACTTTTACAACTTTGTTACATTTTCAAAACACTTAGATTTACTGCTTTCCTACAGCAAGATTAGAAAGACATGCCTTTCTAATAAGCCTATTTGACTGCATCTTCTGACGTTTCTGACGTAGTCACCACAAACTATGCTTTTAACGACACCTCAAGAGCAGTAGTTCAAACAACACAATTTAACGACAGATTTATGACTGTTTGTTGGAAATATGGCTTTGGGAAACACCTGCGTAGAACCACCTGCGAACAACTGTGTAGTTGTAATTTACAACCATGTAAATTGCAAATTTAGTTAGCAATGATGCTTTTGGGAAACACACCCCTGGACTATGTGTGAAATGTAACATTTCACTCCTTGTGTTTGAGACTAAACCATGCATTTTCTGTTTGTGTTGTAGAGATAATAGCTACACAACTCAATTAATAGCAGACACATGTAAACAGTTTGTATGAAATTTGGAATGCACTGGCTTAAAAGCGCGCTCAGATTCAGACAGACATCTCCATTATTGTAGAAAGCGTAGCCAATTGATTATTTGTATTTGGATAAAAACTCCAATTAGCAGTCTATTATTCATCTCTGAACTATCAGGGCATAAGAATATTGTGATAGCTTAATATTTCTCTTCTGAACAGGCATTAACCATTGCTGTGGTCTGTAAAGGGCATAGTTTATTTGTTCCGCTTCACTCCCTGATGAATAAATCAAAGGCATAGCTAATGGCTTTCAACAGATTCCTTAATACAGCTCGGCTTTAATGTGCTTCATTAAGTGTTTGTGTGCATGTAGAGTATATGCAGATTGATTCAAACTGCCATAAGTAGCATGTTTTAATTCATTAAGGAGTGGTTGTTGACTCTGGTGGTGTTCTAAGATATTACCCTGGCATTCTCAAGTATTAGCTTTTTCATTCACTTTCTGCCTTTTCTCGCAGCAGTCTGCTACTGGATGTACTAACTGGCTATGGGGGTCTTTATCACCAAACTGTACACTCATGAGAATAACTAACAGTAAGTCATTCATCTAAGTTAAGTGAATCTGGGGATGGGTGCAATTGAATTGTAGCAGGTCAGAGACACACAACTATGCAGTATATACTGTATGCAGTACAGTATATATGGTGTTAGCTTATACTAACTACTAGTATGGGCTGGGGGTTCTTTTTTAATAAGGGGGTTTAAACATGGAGCTGAGGGATACTTCAAATCAAGTCATTATGCCACCCAGAGCTGTGCAATGGGGATGATTAAACTGTCTGTTTGTGCTACAGTTTTTAAGGAGTAATTTGTAACCTACAGCATGTCATGGTTGGCTTGTGTATAGCATAGCATAGCATAGCATAGCATACTGTAGCATAGCATGTCTGCTTTGTAGCCTAGCTATTCACTTTATTTTCATGACCATGTTGTGTTAATGTATTTTTGTGATGGAGAGACATACAATATACTGAATGAAAAGAAAATGTGTTTTTTATATCTCTGGCCATATACTCATTTTCTTCTTCCATTTGCAAATGCTCCCTAGTATCGCTAGTAATTGTGCTTTGTTGGATGAAAGGGTGCTAAATTACTTACCTAAATATGCAGCACAAATATAATGGTTTTAGTGTTGTTGAGCTCTTTGTTTGAAAATAATATGAATATATATGGCTGGCTACTGTTCCCTGCTTACAAAGACGGCTGTCTGGGAAGGATGGAACATCTGGAACAGTGTGAAGTGTGATGATGGAGTCGGCATTGTTCACTTTCTCGCCCTCTGCATGCTGTCCTCTCTCTCTCTCTCTCTCTCTCTCTGACAGCCCCTTCTTAGCACCAACGTTATATCTCCGAGCATTCACACACAAAGGCATGCGCGTACGTATGCACGTGTGAGCACGCACACACACACACACACAGTAAGCTTCTATCATCTGATGTGGGTAGGAGGCCCATAATGGAGCATCTCCATGAATAGAAGAATAGGACGTTTTCATGATGAGGCGCGCATGAAGCCAAAGCTGCATGAAAAGAGTCAGAGCAAATAAGGGCATGTCTGAGGCCAAATTAATCATTTTAATATACGGACTTAATTCTAGCGCTGAACCCTGGGTACTGTCATGTTTATAAAAAAAAAACCTATGTAGAGAGCTGGCACTGCCTCATCCTGCTCTTTTATTTACCCTTTTCCTCCTCAACCCCCTGTGAGAACATTGGAGAGGATGAACACAGCCTCAACCAGGTTTCTCAATTATTCAAGAACTGGACCATATACAAAGTTTCGGAGGGAAAAACTCCTGGCAAGATATCTTTCTCTCCTCAAAGTCTATATTTTGTTAGAGCACCACTGCGCTGGCACAGGTATGGATGGAGCTGTTAAATTCTCTGGACAGCAAAGAGAACAGAACAAATATGAGCGCATATGTGATTTGGTAAACCATAAAATGTAATTGTCATTGGATATTCAAGTTGTAATCAAGCCTAGCCTTTACAAACATGAGTGCATTACATTTGGTCAAATGTAACTCCTGACCATTCTGTTTATCACCAGAGATTTATCAGTTAGTAACTTTTCACTGATGTTTAGTCATGTAGAATAAAATAAAACTTCCAGTATGGAAAGTAAATGTTTCCTGACAGAATGGTCGTACTCAGTAAATCTAAAATGACATACAATTCCTGCCTCCTGCCATACTGCAGAAACACCTGTATATGGTTTAGGAAACATGTTAGATATGTTTTAGAACCACTACAGTCTTTCACGATTTAATCATTTTTAGTTCTTAATATTTTTTATCTGTAACTATACAAATTATGTTTTACCTTGTGAATGTAATTATTTTGTGAAAATATACACTCACTTATTCGACACACCCTGAACAAGTTGTGACAGTTGTTTTGCTTTCCTTACACTTTACATACACTTATTACTGTAAGTGTGTACCTGTGAAGTTACGCACGTATTTACAGTAGTAATTGCCCATCCTTATTTAGGTCTTCAAGTGCACAGTGCACCTGTACAGGGCTTTCGTTCCATATTATGTGATTCAGGACGCACCACACTCTGTCAGCAACAGGACAGGACCAGCTCCTGCCAATCATCTGAGGGAGGTCTAGTGTTTTGGTTACCCATTAAATAGCCTAGTTACATTAAAGGTAGTACATCATTCTAGAGAAAGCTTTTTGATAAAAACAAAATAACGTCTCCCTTCCGTCAGAAGCTCTGCCCACCACACACTGAAAATGCATAGCAAAGGCTAGGATATTGTTGTGTGGTGCGGTTGACATGTTATTTTATGTGCAGCAAAATGCTCTCACCCAATCTTGCTTTCTCTAAAGTTTACAGTAGTAGGCCTACTCGGTTCAAATTAGTGCAAAACATTGACATTTGGCATCTGCTGAGATATTGTTAAAAATTGTTATGGAAAAGCACAAATGGATACACACTAGATGATCTAACCAATACATATTGTTATTATTGTATTACTTACTTTGCGAGTCATGCAGACAGAACGGATGAGACATAAGCCGTGACAACAGACCATTCTAGGGTATGTCGCTGTGTAGACAACGCACAACACTTCCAGATATCTACGTACATTGTGTGTGATGTAAAGAAGCTAGTGCAAGCACTCCCGGAAGCCATAGAGAATGCATTGCAAAGCCTGCATTTTGTAAAAAATATTTTTAACATGAACGCCTATGAGAGCGATCGGAACGATTTTCAGCCATGCTGAAATCGCCCCAAAGGAGCGGCAGGCTATGGCTACTCTCCAGAACATTGGACGCTCATTGGATTGGATATTTAGAAGCACAGTCACAGCTTGGTACACTGTGGTTAAGTTTGAATTTGAAATTCCCCCTTTCTCCCTTTTGCCTAAGAAACAAACCGTCCATGGTCAGCACTGCAGATAGGCAAATCTAGCACCCCCATTCACTTGCATCTATACTGCGTATGCAGTAAATGCTATTTTTATTGTCTTACTGAAAAAAAGACAGTGACCTGCTGAGGATGTGAGTTCGAGCCTCACCTGGAGCAGCATTTTAAAGATGCATTGTGAAAGCTGCATGATGTGAAGTGACTTTAATATGAGTTATGAGATCACCCCCCTTTCCCCATCATAGACCCTAAACTCAGACATGCCAAACTGTGTTATTCTTAGTATGTATGTTGAGGAGATTCTTCCGGTCCTGAAGCTGAACTTGAGATTCCCTCTCATACTCCTCTCCATCTGTCCTCTTCCACTCTAAGGACCCCCGCCCCCTTCTCATCAAACTACTTCCCCTCCTCTATAATCCAACACCACCTGTCCCCATTTCTCCATTTACCTGCCCCCCCCCCTCTCTATTTCCCTCCTTTCATTGCTCTGTCCCCCACTGACACTCTCTCCTCTCCTCTCCTCTCCTCCTCGTCTTCTCTCACTTCCAGTCTTTGTACTGTGGTTTCTGGCACCCCATTCCCCCCCCACCCCCGTGCCAAA
>JAODTR010055982.1:0-17486 GCA_025399935.1 Amblyopsis rosae
GTGTGTGTGTGTTCCCAGTGAGACTGTTGTGTCCAGGTCATAGTGCATAACACGTGTGTGTGTGTGTGTGTGTGTGTTCCTAGTGAGACTGTTGTGTCCAGATCATAGTGCATAACACGTGTGTGTGTGGGTGTGTGTGTGTGTGTGTGTTCCCAGTGAGACTGTTGTGTCCAGGTCATAGTGCATAACACGTGTGTGTGTGTGTGTTCCTAGTGAGACTGTTGTGTCCAGGTCATAGTGCATAACACGTGTGTGTGTGTGTGTGTGTGTGTGTTCCCATGCAGAAACACCCGGCGGGCTGCGGAGGTCTGGATGGATGAGTACAAACAGTACTACTACTCTGCAAGACCATCGGCGCAGGGCAAAGCATTCGGCAGGTGAGTCAACTGTCTCCAAGATAAACTATTCTATTGGTATCTGCCCTCTCCCTGTTCTCAAATGTTGTCTCACGAATATCAACGTTAGTGATATTATATTAGGATATTAGTAGCAGGTGGAGGGGTCTGGAAGAATGTGTGTGACTCTGCACATGCCATTACCAACAGACATCTTCTGTTCTAACGCGCGCACCGCTGTCTGCAGATATGTTAATATCTCCTTCATAGACACAAACCATTGAATTCACCTTAAACATGGCCAAACATTTCTTAAACACATATTCGTGAAAGTTATATAAAGCATTATATTGTGATGTTTACTAAATGAAATGTGAAATAACTGGTTGGCAGTTGAAGAGTGATTCCACTTTTGTGGTGTGTACAATGTGTGGTTTTAGCATGACAATGTGTCTGGTTTAAGTAGATAATTGGTCCATTTCATTTGTAGCGCTATAGCCATTATATGTATTGATGTCAAAACATGTGGGTGATCTAATTAGGGCAAAACCTGACAACAATATTCAGTGTCTGTCACTGAGACTCACCTAAGGCATTGTTGTCATAGCCCAGTAATGAACACCTCCAGTGATATTACTATAATAATACATTATACTGTATATCAATCATCTATCACACACATTCTATTCCTACTCTCTGGCTACCCTCTCTCAGCATTGCAGACCGCCTGACGTTACGGAGGAAGCTGAACTGCAAGCCTTTCAGATGGTACATGGAGAATGTGTACCCTGAGCTGAGGTAAGATTGAACAGGACGCACTCACATTCTGTACTGCCTACCTGACATATTAGCATATAGTATTAGCAGATGTTGGACACCAGAACGTATTCATTCAATTACAATGACATTGTCAATTAATGGCTGGGTGGATGGCTGGACCAAATACATTGTTAGTATATCTATCTATTATTTATGTGTCTGTCATCATGGCTGATGTCATGACATCAGCTGTGTTTACTGATGATTGACAAAGCTAGTCCTTATTTCCCATCAATGCTCCCTCTTCTATAAAGTGGCTATGTTGATGATTAGTGTGTTAGCTATGCAATGCATCTGGTGATGATGATGTTGTGCAGTAGGTACCTAGATCCTCCATGGAGCAGCCAGGTGGCTCCATTTGTTGCTTACACTGGTCTCATCTCCTGTGTGTCCTGGGTCCCCAAGGGTCCCTGAGCAGGACGCCCAGGCCAGCCTGTTGAAACAAGGCGGCCTGTGCCTGGAGACGCATGGGACGGATGACCTGGGCCTGTCTGAGTGCAGGGGCACTGGGGCAAACAGGCCGCAATCGCAGGTCAGTCTAGACACCACCTCAGCTCAACACTGCCCCTTGTGGTCGAGTAACCAAATTACACAGATGTTATCTTTACTGTACTTAATTGTATCACAAGTTAAAAGATATTTTAAAAAGGTTAGGATTATGAAATAGCATGACTATAAAGTTTAAATTAAATCTATACTACTTCTTTAAATCTATACTACTTCCATATCAGGTGAACATATAAAGGTTTAGTTCTGAGAAAGATGGGATATCGCCATGAGCTTTTTGCCTGCCAGAAGCGACATGTGTATACCAGGCCTCCTGAGGCTGCGTTCCAAAAAAATACATCTGTTTCTCTTGTTGGGACATGGAGCCCATCAATCCAACAATCAAATGTGTTTAAACACTGGGCTAGCATGACATTACCTGGGCACACTGTGACATTACACTGTTTAGTACACAGTACTTTGTTATATTTGCACCACATGTGGTTTAGAGGGAGGGAGAAGAATGGTATGGAGGCATATCAGTTTACAAGCAACGTTAAAATCTCTATGTGCTTCCTTCATTTCCTTAAATAAACTGGGACAAAGTATTGTGGTTTGGAAAGATTTTCACAATCATTTGTAATCTAATAAAAGTGTGGTTTCCCACACGCCACTATAGCTCGTCAACACACCAAAACATGCTCCATAAAATCTCTACATTTGATGCACAGTGTTTTTGAATGCTCATTAAAGTAAATGGATAAGCAAAAGTGATACTTCAGCTGTCTGAACTGTACTAGTTACTAACAATAACCGTAACTTCAAACAAAAAGATAGTAACTAAGAATGGAATGTCTGCAGTGTTGTTTATTATGCAGTGTTTTTCATATAGATGTCTTTCTTACTAAATGTAAACATTCAGCAGTAGAAGCTACAGTACTTGAATCTAGTGTCAACGTGTTGTTGAGTTAGGGGTTTACTGCCAACAACCTCATTTGACCAATTAGCTTTTTACAACTAAAATTGTCAAGGCAATTTTGTGTATTGGAAAGCAGACAATAGTCGTTATAAGACTGAGTGTGTCCTGTTTCGCAGAAATGGGAGTTACTGGAGCCTCTAATCAGACAGCAGGGCCTCTGTCTGGCCATCACAGCCTTCACATCTGGGTCAAAGGTCAAGATGGAACCATGCAGTGCAAAAGAGCCCAGACAGGTAACGGACACTGTTATATATATATATACTGTACATTTATAGAAACTGACCAAATGCTTTCTAAAGTGCACTCAAATTAATTTAGAATATTGACTTTGTCTATAATTCTATCCATCTTATTTTTGGCAGGCGTTTGTATAAGGGTTTCTGGTTTTATCGCTGGGACCTTTATTAAAATATTTCATCCTCCAACTCATTAGCGAAAGAGTCTTAAGTAAAGATGCAATTCCCATCAAAGGAAAAAATGAAGAGTTGATTTTGTAGATCCAGTAAAACAAGCTCCCATAACCTCTTCCCACCCTGCGCCTTCCTACAGCTCTGCTGTGTGAACGTTCAACACTCACACCCCTTCTGGACACATGCTGGCAGCATATTAGATACACTGAATAGACCAAAACCATGTGTGTGTGGGTGTCTGTGGGGGGTGGGGGGGGGAATACTTGACAGGTCATCGTCTCATCTCCCGGCAGACCTATCTCAGTCCTGTGAGACTGCTTTGGCAGTCTGCCCATTAGCAATCTATTTTTTTGTGGGAGACGGGCCTCTAATGTTTCCCATTTTCGTTTTTCCTTCTTCTCCATTTTACCAATTAAATATATATAAGCCTACCATACAATGTTTTCTATGGTTTTCTTTCATTCATTGTACAGCTAAAAAACAAAAGGTACGGTTGTGATATGAACATAAGCCACATGTATAATTCAAACTGCGTGTCAGTGTCAGTCTTTTGACTAACATTTAACATTTACATACATAATTGTGTGAAAATGTTTTCACTTAATTTTAGGCATATTCACACTTTAACAGATCAACCCTAGATCAACCTTAATTCACCTCTAGACTTTTATTAGCCTCCATCTGGATCTGCTTGACTCTTTTGTGGTGTTGTTGCATAAAGGTCTTCTCCAGCAGTTATGCCATTTAACATAGGGCCAGAGCGTTTATGCCTTATGATAGACAGCATATTGGAATTGGTTATTTATTCTGCTTGCAGAGTTTTCTTCTACTGGGGTTTTGGTTAAAGCTGCTCAGGAATGTATCCAGCAGCTATTTTAGGATCCCTTAACAGGATTATTAGAATTATGCATCCTAAATTAAATCTAGGTACACAAAGTAACAACAATGTATTGGTAAACAAGAAAGGACACTTTTATTTATGTAGGCTACATTCTTTATGGACACGCCAACATTTAAATAATAATTTTAATTGTATTCATGATTTTATATTATTTCATCCTAGAAACGTCAGCTGAACACACATTTTCATGTGACGCCCTGCTTCAAATTCGCAGTTAAACATTTTTGCACCAGAGCGCTGGCCAGTAAAACCTCACTTTTCTATTTTGGATTTCTTACAGTTAGCTTGTAGCTGAGGTCAGAGAGCCTTCATTACAGGCACCTTGAAGGCCTTTAGAGGCAGTACAGAAGCTTGCTCATTATAGCTTTCCTGACCCACAGTATATCATGCAGTCTGAGAATGTTCCATAGCCTGGTTTCCTCTTCTTTAAATCACAGATAGACTATCCCATTCAGTGACATTAGCCCGAATAACATATACCAAATACAAGGCTTTTTATTATCAAAAGTCACATTGTTTCTTCCTTAAGTCATATGGCTCACTCACTCCCGTGCTTTGCAGCTGGCCCATCTATGATTTATGCACTCTAAATAGAGCAAGTCGATTATTCATGTGATTATTGTAATCTTGATCTGACTCACAGTCCATTAGTCTATAGTAACGCAAACCTCCTGTACCGCTTCACATAGTTTGTGAGCAGGCCAATAACATAAACCAGACCAGACATCGATCAGATCAATGGAAAGTGACATGCGTGTGTTTCCATCTTCAACTCTCACCCTTTTTCACCCTGTCTACCAATTACACTTGCAGAAGTGGAAGCCCAAAGGCGCGGCTCTGCAACACATGGTCAGTGGCCTCTGCCTGGACAGTCAGCTCCTCCTCATTTCTCAGTGTCACCCCCACGCTGCCAGCCAGTCCTGGGAGCCCCAGCTGGTCAGCTGAGCCGAAGGGACCCAGGGAACCACATATGCACTGTCTGTTGCCTGGAGGATAGCTGGAAGGACTGAGGCCAGGAACTGTATTTTTGTGACGTCTACTGCGAGCTCCAGTTCAGTGTGTCTGGGAAAGGCTTATAATGATTATTGGCCTTGGTTGAAGAGAAACATCTGCAGTCATATCTTATTGTGCTGTTCTTTATCCTGTACGAATGCTGTGGTTATTCTAGGTCATCTAAGATGTTCTCTAAAAACAAACGTTTGCACATTTCACTTTTCTGTTCTGTTGTCAATCCTGGTCGACGTGTTGCTTACATACTGTATGCAGTGGAAGGATTGCCTAAGGAGAAATACGTGCATATTGTAACCTATTGAACAACTCTGCTCTAACTAAATGCTTGTCTTTTGCCTTTCGTTTAGGTTGAGGCATTTTGATGACTGTGAACCAGGGCACCATTAAGTATAGCAGACAGATCTGAGCTTCTTTTTAAATCCAGAATAGCAGTCTTAATCATACCATGCAAAGCATTGTCAGGAACATTATTTATTGTTTTGCATGGTTGGACCCAAAGAATATATATATATATTTTTTCCTTTTCTCTTAGACATTTTATGTAAATATTTGAAGCTGATAAGAGCTTGGAATTTGCGTAAATTACTCTATCTGTTTGAAAAATAAAATGTGCTGACATGAATTACATGTCTGATTCTTCAGTTGTGGATAAGATTGGTGAAACTGATATTTAGCATTGAATATATATACTATTTTTACTATTATCAGATAACACTGAGTAGTTAACAGATAATTACATAACAATGCCACTAGTTTCCTATCATAATGTAACGTGTGGGTTCGGATTAGGGTGGTTGTATAACTAATAAAATAAGTGACCAGATGGAGACTGATGATTCTCTTAACTCTGCACTTTACTGTTTCCACATTTCTTGTCAGTCAATCACACCATACTTCCTGGTTGTTTACTCGTCACATGTTTTTGTTAACCAATTGGAACCATGAAGACCTGAACTAAAGTAAATGGGAATATTACTACATTGGCAGATTCATCAGATTATTATATTTAGACAGGTGCTGCTATATGCTTTAACATAAATAAACAATGTAAAAAATATGTAAATAATTCAATATCATTTTAAATTTATTTTTAGTCAATTAACATTTAGGGTATCTCTTAAAGACCACAAGAGGGCATGCTAACTTAACAAATAGTATAACATTTTGACTTGCTTGACCTTGGCATGCTTATTTATTGTTATGCAGGCTAACTGTATGCTTAATAAAGACGATTGGATTTAATAGAAATTAAATGAAGGATGAATTAGAAAGAAAGAACAAACGAAAGAAAGAATAAAGAAAGAAAGAAAGCTATAGGCTAGTGTGTGCGTGTGTGTGTGTGTGTGTGTGTGTGTGTGTGTGTGTGTGTGTGTGTGTGTGAGAGAGTGAAAGAGTTAGTAACCCAGTAGGTTTCAGAACATTTGGGCTACACACACAAAAAAAAGGCCTTTTGTTTGTTTGTGTGTGTAGCCCAAATGTTCAATAACATCAGCCTTTTTTGTCATTCATTCTGCTGTTTCATTCCATCATTTGTGGAATGCTGGATAATAGGCTATAGGGTAGAGGTCTTCAACAGGAAGTCTGGGACCCCTAGGAGGTCCTCAGAAGTACTTATGGGGGTCCTCCAAATTATTTGATCTCAAACTTAATTTTAGGATCAAAACATTTTAATAATACAAAATATAAATGAACACAAATACAACCTGTGCTGTAAATATATAAATATGTCAATAATAATTTGAATGGCTTAGTAGTGGCCTACTTTAATACATGGCACTATAGGACACCATGCATATGCATTATTGTTGGCATTGGCAACTAAATATTTTATACCATATGTGATGGCGAAGTCCCTGTGCTGTGTTTCTATCAGCCAAGGGGTCCTGGGCCCAAAAAACCTCTGGGCTAGGGTACTGATTACGGACCTTAAAGGGACCGGGCTTTCTCATCATAGCATAATAACATAACATAGAACAAAACATAGATTAAGTTAAATTCGACCAAACTAAGAGAGATAGCCTAGCAATAGCAGAAATTATGCTTGTACGGCCTATTAGCCAGAGAATAAGAGAATAAGAAATCTGTTTACCTGCCTATTGTTGACAGTAGCCTACTCAAGACAAATATTGAGGGCTATAAGTAAAATCAAATCAATTAGGAATGGTTAATACTATGTCACAAAATATTGTATTAAAAATAATGCAATAATCTATGCTATTGGTAGGCCTATTGCATAGGAACATAGCCTATGATACGGTGAAACCATAGACTGTAATATCCTAATAGCCTGACACATACGGCTATTTAAAAATGTTAATAATATGGCTATATTTTCCTCTCCTACAGCCTAAAAACACATAAATCAACCCACAAAACGTGTCGCTATAGCATATTGTGCTATTTAAACTGTCCAATAATTTATTATTTACATTTTTATTATCCATTTGGTTAACCATAGGCTAAATTTCAGTAGCCTATGTCTACTAGAGCAGCAGCCCAGAGCATTCTGATCAAACGAACAAGGTACATCTGAATAACTACAGCAGTTGGACCCCAGCAGACATCCAAATATGCACATGGTAGGTTACACCATGTATGTTTCTGTGTTCAGATGTTTGTACCTTGTTCGTTTGATCAAAATGCTCTGTACTGCTGGTCTATACCTACTGGGTCTGGGTTATTAGTCTAGTGTGGTTTATTTCCATTACCATGTTGACTGACAACCGATAGGTATAGGCTATAGGTTACCTACTATTAAGTATATAGCAGTGTTAAGGTTAAGGATGAACACTTAGCATTGGGCCTAAATACTATGCCTAAATACCGAGAACGATATTGGGATAAAATCATCAATCGATCACCTTGAATATGCGTACCATCCAATCGTTGTTCAACGGGGCGGTCCGTTGCTAAGGGCGAAGTTTGGTTGAGTCAGTGAGCAGCCAGCCAGCGACTCCGAGCCTTACAGCAGTAGAAGTAGCCTACTGTACTGACGGAAACCATTGGACTGAGAGCGTTTCTTCAACACTGTCTGTGGAATCTGAGTTTTTTTTTCGGCACAATCAGTGAGATAGGCGACATTATTAAACTTACGTCTTCTGGATCGGTACGCTCATCATAGGTAAGTTTAACTGCTGTAATAATATTGTTTCATTTGCCGACAGGTGACTTACAGAAATCGTCCCCCCGCCGAAAGTGTTCATATGCCTACAATTAATATAACCTCGCCAACATGTGCAATATTAGTACCGTACTCAATTGTTGTCCGTTGCATGACTTCTTTCTGTGTGCATGTAATTTTAATATTGAGTCGTCATGGAATACTACAACCCGCATTCATATTCAGTGCCGTACATTTCTTCTTCGATTCAACAAAAACAGTTTGCAGACGCACTGCTGCTTCAAAGAACTGCAATGTAGGCATATGATGAATGTTGGGCAGGGGGGATTTAGGCACGACACCTATAAGCCTGGTTAGCAAGCCATGCTAAGTAACATTAGCTGTATCAAGAAGCGTCTCGGGAATCTGTCCGCCTACTATCGTTAGCCGTACAGCTAATGGCAGCTACTTTCTGGTTTGCCAGTCAGTAACGCTTTAGTGTGTATGTGCTACAAATGACATTAGCTAATTTCATAAACTCTCTAAACGATAACATATAATTTAACGTCAATGAAACCATTATTCGCAGACTGAAGGTGTATGCGTTAGCTAGTTACCGATCTGCATAACTGACCTATCGAAAGTTACCTGTCTGGACAATGAAGAGCTTGTCTGAGTGTTCGGCCTCTAAGCGCTGCTAGCCAGCTACCTATTTGGCATTCTTAGTGTGTGTTGTGTTGACAATTGTTTGCGAGATATAGACTGACACTATTATAAGTAGTTTTCTATACCAGCATTAAACAGTGCATCTGGTGAAATGTCGGTATTGGAACTATGTGTCGTTCCAATATTTGTTTCTGAAGTAAGTTTAGCGTAGTAGTACCTGGCCAGTGGCCAGGAACCAAATTACAGCACCTCAAACCAGGCTGTCATGTTGTAAAGCCATTCCTTTTATACTGTTGTATTTGTTCTACGTCATATAACTAGCCTAGGCCTATATGGTTCTACATCTTAGCTTTGGAAGAATGCAGTTATCACATTGAACTCAAAGTAAACATGGCCCCAATCTTTGAATATTTACATTTGGACCTGCCAGTGATTTATCTAGATTAGAATATACTATGAGAAGCACATTATCGATTCAGTTCAATCACCCAGCTAATCAATACGTTCAATGGCCTAAATAGGGCTGATTACTGTCTGTTTACTACACATAGTGCTGCACAGAGATGTGTTTATGATTTGTGGAGTGATCAGCTTTTCATTTTTAGTTTCAATAAATTCTAGAAGCAGGCAAATGGAAGTTGAAATACCATATCATACATGGGCAATTTTCAATAATTTTGTTGGTTTACCACATGCCATATTCACTATAGTGAAGGTAAACATGTCTCTGCTGACCAAACGAGTGCTGTGCTTTTGCTACAGTTTTTATTTTATTTAATCAACAGCTGAATTTCAAAGGTGTCTTTCATAGGTAACCAATATAACTCTTGACTGAGCTCATCTGTTGAGAACTGACTGAGTGAGACGGGAACATTTGTGAAGTTGTGGCACTTGCGTTTGAGAGTTGAATAGGACTAATGCAAGAGTGCCTTGTGTGAGTCACATTGTAAGTGAAACCACCTTTACGACTGTGTGCCATGTCGTGTCATTGCCTCAGAAGAGACGCTCCTGCTTGGCACCTGGTAGTCCGTGTGACTGAAGTGTGATGCAACTCTGAGATAACGCCATGATGGCACATTGAGAAAGGTCTGTCTTGCTGTCTTTAGATGGCAGATCCTGCTTTGAATGGCACGTGTTGTGTATCTCATGGGCATGTGTTTGCTGCATGTATTTCTGAGAGGAGGAGAGATGCCCCTGTTTGCCTCTTTCTTCTTTTTAAACTGCATTTGGTCACCCCTCCTGGATATCTGGTATGTTATTAATATGTCCTAAAGCAGGATTGACACATATTTATTACAACATGTCAGATTTACATGTGTACTCCTATCCAGTGCTGCTTAGGGGGAAAGGTCAACAGACTCGCTCTATGGTATGTGAAAAGATTTAACCAGAGAGGAGATATTCAAAGAGATATCTCAGATGTGCCCACTTAAGTGATGTCGAAAAAACGTTTGTACGGGTTGTACTGTGTTAATAGTCATTAAAACCTCTACACAAAACATTATGTACAATACAGAAAGCACCTACTTTGGTGGTATTTGTCACTATAGGCATTTCATCAGAGGAAGCTATTTGACGTGTCAGCTCCTAAAAAGCATATTAAAAAATGTTTGTGGTTGTGTTGAGTTTTATCACTTTTAACACTAAGTTCCCTGACACTCTCAATGTGGGACAATATCTGCAGCCCTTAATTAGCTCTGGTGGGCTTTGGTCTTCTTTTGAATGTCTTTTTCAGCAGGAGTGTATTATGGTTAGTGGGTGGGCGGGGGTGTTTGAGACAGACAGACTGTATGCGTGGAGTTGTTTTTCAGGTTTACCTCCCTCTGTGTGTGCATGTGTGTTTCTCCTCCCCATGGACGCTGTGGGGCTCCTTTGTGTCTCACAGCCAAGCCAGGCCCTCCTGCACACAGCGATACCTGAGCCCCATGGGCTGGGACAGCTTCCTTCAGCCATCTGATCGCTTTAATTACCACTGACCCAGGCTGGCAGGCACTAGGAGGGCCTCAAAAGGCACTCACACACACTAGCTGAACTGTTTGACACCTCAAGAAGAGGAGTCCATGAGAAAGATATGAGACTACATATAGCTTTGAGTAGTAGATGGTGTGTGTGTGTGTGTGTGGCTAATGATTAACTCCTTGTGCACCGTGTCACAGTCATGATCACCTCATTACCCTACTGTCACACTGGTGGCAGGGCAGACCATCTTCAGCATGCTGTCTCTCTCTGGGTCTGATTTAGTACTGAGGTGGTTCTCTGGACCTGCTAGCATCACGCTCCTGTTCCCCTGGTAAGCAGTTGCCTGGCGCTGTGATGATGACAGCATTGTGACCCGATGGAGCGCAGAAACAAAATGCCCAGAGAGTTCATTGGTAATTTCTCCCCACATCACCTCTAAAGAGCAGGCAGTGATTCTTGTATGTTACAGTAGGCTGGTACCAGACAAAAATATTTAAACATATTTCAGGTTTACTGTAGGGAATGCAGATCAAAAGTGTGCAGGCCTCCCTGCACACTTTTGATGTTTTTATGCTCCCTGTGTTCTTGTTGATAGAAAAAAGGCTGGTAAACAGGCTTTCTTTTCTTTCGGGGCCCCAAGTTTTTTGTTTTGCAGACTCGCGGCTTATTGGGAAGTTCCTTCCGCTCCATCTGGGTCTATTTGGAGCAGCACTGTGCGTTGTATAACAGGGCCGTATTGGTCCAAAGTATCCCGGCTATCATGATGTTGTTGGGTAACTGCTGGCTGGGGTATGACTGGGCTCAAGAGAAGACCGGTGATCTTGACTGTTTGACCGTTACTACCATACTTTTCCTGCCTTAATGGGTACAATAGTGATGTTATAAGTGCACCATTGGACTGTGAGCTACTCACAGCGCTATAAGTAGAGCCCCAGTCTGATCAATGGCCAACATTCACCATCTCCAGAAAAGCATGTCAATTATTAATGAAGTATCAGGTTTTGCTTTGAGCAGCGAGGCCTAGTAGCTCATTATTTGAGGTTTGTGTGTCAGTACTGTCAGTGTGCTAGTGTGTACTAGCAACAGAGACTGAGAGAAGCAAGAGATGGAGGACATGGCATTCGTTCATATTCCAATCCACACTGTGCTTTTTGAGACGCCACTCCCCCGGATAAGGTGAAGGAACGTAGGAAGAATGTAACTGTGTCTGTCTTAGATGGGATAAGGGGTGTGTGTGTGTTATGTCAGAGTACTGTGTACCTACATTTGTGCGTGTGTTTTCCATTGCATGAAGGAAAGCTCTGAAGATGAGCTCATCTACATGCCATCGAGCGGTCCCAGGGGAGAGAGATTGATGGCAGGCCGCGCGATATGCAATACTGCTGAGTCAGCAGGGGCGGTACAATGGCTTGGCTTGGCTTGGCTTGGCTTGGCTGTGCTGCCTGCCTGCTTGCAGCACTTGAGGGTTCACCAGGCCTGTGCCTGCTGCTCAATGACCCAGTGTGCCCACCCTGGCAGCACCCTGCATGGCAGGCCCATTATCCCACAGTAATTGTGTGCCTCTGGTCAAAGGAGAATGGCTGATCGTGGAGGCCTGGTAGTTTTCCGTCTTGGCTGAGCTGCCTGGCTGGTTCTCTGGCAGGGGAAGGAGTGTCCTGACTGGATGCCCAGACCTATTTTTTTAAATTGGTGATGGACACCTTTGTATTCCGTGCCTGACCCTAACAGAAACGTCTTCTGCCTTGTTCAGGAGATTTATGTGTGTACATGGTCTGGTCGTAAGAAACCTTGTGCGCCTTCGAAGTTTCCTCTTTAATCCTGCCGTGGTTATTGTTGACCAGCTACCACTGTGTCCCGGATTGAAACTTCACTTGATTTATCTTTGTGTGTGTGCCACTGTTTATAAAATGTAAATATATTTTATTCCCTGCTCTCTGAGGCTCACGCTGCAGAATTGAACGGCCTGCTCAGCTCGACTGATATGGCATTATTTCCTTTAGTCATACTACACTTCTCCAGTTTGTCCACATGCTGATAACGTTCTTGTTGACTCAGAGTCCATAGTCCTAACACCTACACAGTGTTCCACACTCTGCTGTACTGTAATCACCTCTACACAACCCGGGAAACTGTAGAGTTACAGTGGCTCTTTAAGGTATATCATTAACATTTAAGTAATGGTTGTATCACAACTGTATTCACATTTATTAATTTTTATTAATTTGCATATCTACCGTATAGTTACAATCTCACAGTATGCCAGTATTTGATTAGTAATTGAGAAACACTATTTGTTTCCTTTTAAATAATGTTCAATAAGCTAGAACCCTACTTCTCTGAAATGACTCAAGTCTCAGAGAGCGGGAATGACTTATAAGCTTAAAATAGTTCTGGACCCCCTTTAGTCTCTCTGTGATGCTAGTTAAAGCTTCGCTCCACCTATAACTTTGTTACATCCTGACTCTACTGTGTGAACTCTAAATTGGCCTGCTGTTAACCAGCGCCTTCCACCATGATGTCACTTCTGACGTGATGGCAGACTGTAGCCCAAGTTCTTGGAAAACATTCCTCAAGTTACTGCTCGGCTGAACACTCAGACAAGACCAGTTTGGTTGGCTGAGGGTTGACGTCAGTTTGACTCGCCCTGCCTCATTTAGAATCCTGTTACAGTAGTCTCAATGTTCATAGGTAAAGGTGAATGGGGTTACCTAGAACCCGTATAGAGTCTCTTTTTTTTCTCTGGTTTATCAGCCTCAAAGGCAGTATGTTCCAAAAATCTGTTTTTCTGTGGGCAGTCAGGTGAGTAAAAATAGGAAAACGTGCATGTGTGTGTTGGCCAGGTCAGAGGGGCAGTGCAACGCTGGAGTGTGTGTTCGCTTAGCAGGAACTTCCTGTTCCACTCTGACCTCTCATCTGTCCTGCTGCTAGATAAATACTGCTACTGACACACACACGGTACAAACTACGGCACTTGTCACAATACGACATCCATACTCTTCTACTGTCAGACCACTGCTGCCAACACAAACATAGGCGTTTAACATACACACAAACATGCACACAACTGACTCAGTCATTTACTCAGTCATACATTTTATATAGTAGGCTATAGTAGACTCTGTTATTTGATCCCATGTGTCTAGATGATGCTCAGATGATTGTAGCCAAGATGACTTGGCTGCTATCCAGTTCACCTGCTTGCTCACTTGATTTGTTATCTCTGTTTTACGGACTTGTTATGGGATGCAGACAGTGGATGGGGGAGGGGTTCAGTTAAATTCAAGTCTCACGTCGTTAGTACATCATGAGTCTCAAGCTCAGTGCTGGCATTGCACAATGCCTGTTTGTTTCTCTGTTGAGCTATAGTCTGGAATGTTTCTATTTCTGTTGAGTGATATCTAAAAGCTATGCACTTGGATCAGTGGGGGGTCGGTTAGGCAATGTCCCCACTGATTGGAGACTTAAACCAGGAAGTGCCTCATGCTGGGTGGAGAATGTCACACGGAGACTCCTCCTTGTTCAGTAAGTGCATTATGGCTTGGATGTATTGTAAGAACTGGGCTGTGGTCATATAGTTAAATTACATCCTATGTCTATTTCTAACTTCTTTTCCCTTGATTGAAAACACTATTAAGATGTGAAGGAGAATTCATATGTACTCAGGAAAAGACAACCGCGCTGCTGAAGAGAATTCGGCTGCACTTGTAGTAGGCTACTCAATTATGTGACAAAGGAGGTTATAGGGCTGTTAAAGGTAAAGTCAGCAATTGCAAGCTAATACAATTTCACAAAATATCTCCTTGTATTTCTCTAGCTTACTGTGTTGAAAAAATGATCTGATACTTCTACACAGCCCTGGCTACGTATATAGACATAAGCAAAGTGGCGAACACCGCTCACAACAACAAAGCCGTAATACCACGCTTTGCGTCACAATGCTTTTGGTGTGTGAGGCGGCGCAGTGGAGTGATATTGTTTTTATTTGAACTCTAAGTTAGCAAGTGTTTCTCAAGAATAACTAACCCTCCATTTAAGTCTGCTGTGGCAAAAAGTTACATTCTTCAAAAGATGGACTACTAAAAGTGCATTTTAGGAACTTCCCCCCGTGTGTGTTCTTTAGGGCTGGATATCGCCACTGATTTTCACAATCGATTCCAATTCGCAGGTCCAAAATCGATTCGATCCAATGTCGATTCAGTTAGGGATATTTCAGGTAAAATACAAATTTTACGAAAATGCTTGCAACGTACACTTGTGCAATAGATGTGCCATTAGCCCCATTTAAAATAAAGTATCTATTTTGCAATTATCCTATGACTCTACAGTATCTACCTGCTTTGAGGCCTATTATAATTAATAATGGAATACAGGGCCAAAAAAAAAATCTTATTTGGATTTCGACAGACATACACGACACCGCCCAACACTTTCGTCTAACAAACATCTGAAACATATATGGTAAATTAAAAGATGCTGTGTGATGGGATGCAATTCTAACAAGGCATGGAAGCGAATATGTACTTTAGTTTTAGATCGAAGCATTTAGACAAAATTGTTGGTAAATGCAGGCCGTCAGAAACCGAGCGCCAACTACACCAACCGGAAGGAAACGCATCTGGCTCGAGCAATGTGCTAATTACGTGACCCAGCTGAGCTAAAAACATTAGAAATCTTTCACCATGTCAGATTATTTTTGCACGCTATGCCAACCAGCAGCTTTGATGCATTCTGACAATGGAGTTGCAAGAAAATAAATGTGTTATTTGGCAAGTTATTTACTATTGCACCATATTTATATATGTGGTAGGCTGTATAGTGCATTATTTTTTAAAAATATTAAATGGATCTATTATACAAGTTAATTTGAATACAAGAGACTGCATTTCTTTACAGTGTTTTGGTGGAACTTTAATGCATTAATACCAAAGATTAATACGCGCATTTTCATAATCTGGTCTGAATCGTTATTTTCATCCTGAGTCTGCATCATATTTTCCTCGTGCAGATCGCCAGCCATTACTTAGCTTTAGAAATGTTTATGCAGTCCACACAGACGCCTTCCTCACTATTTCAGTGTATATTTGTCTTGAATTTGAAAACTGACATAATCCAACGTGCTCATGTTCAACGCAGGGGGAAACAGACAGACATTGTACCGGTCCTACAGTCTTAAAAGGAAAAGCACGCAAATCTTGCATCTGGTTTTAAAATATCGATCTTGGGATTTTGTGAATCGATTTTGTATCATTCAAATTAGGATCGATTTTATTTAGCGAATCACTTTATTTTTTTTACCCACCACTAGTGCTCTTACCATGTTGTTTCATGAAGGCTATAAACATGAACAATCCACAATAAATATGACCATACCTCATTACCAAAGTGGTCTGACTTGAAATTAAGTGGTTGTTACATTCGAGAGTGGTTGATCACACACACCCCTCTACACTCTTATTTATTAACATTAATTTAATTAGCATGATTGTATTAAAATAATTCTAAATTCATGCAAGAAGATAAGCATGAAATGACATGATTGTTGGCTTTCATGTAGAAGGTTGTGGCATTGTCTCCTTTAGCAAAGCATGATCCAGTGCACACTAATGCTGAAGGATATAAGGGAAAACTCACCTTTCCTTAGCAAGAGATAATTTACATTATCATGAGTTACATTTGATGCTTCCTGGTATTAAGTCTATTTGACCGTGGCCCTGGATACGGCGCTTAAAAACGGTACTTAAATACTTTACATATGTTAGAAATCCATTCCTTTAAACATGTGAGAACCCTGTTAACTATGTAGTATTGTATTGTAGAGTTAGACCGTTAAACTGTATTTCATAATTTCTCTGTTCAGGATTTTTTCAAAGGGCCATAAACGAGGAACTACATATGTAGATGGTCCCCCAATTTGCATACCCCTCCCTATAACACCACGAGGATATAAAAGCGTAGAGAACATTAGAATCAGCTCAGTATTTATCCTGCTCCAATGCAAGTTAATAGCCTACTAAATTGACTGACCTTCAACAGCCTACAATTCCATAGTTAAATCACTTACTGTCCTTTAACGGCATACAGTCTGATAGTTGTGCTTTCATTGTAGAAATAAGCACACAATGTGGTTGAGAGTCAATGTGCATTATTTGAAAGCTACTGGTTTAGTAGCCTAGCCTACCTGCTAACACCTGCCTGCCAAACCCAGTCGGCATTCTCATGTTCAAATCAGCATCCAAATAATCCAACTCTCTTTATGTAGTCCAATCCTCTCTCCAAAAGAAAATATAAACCACATATCCAAACGAAAAAATCCAATCCAACAAGCTATGGCTAGATTTACTTGACAAGAAGCAGCTGACTGCATCTGTAGGCGTAATGCCAAAAAGTGATCTGCTAAAAAGTGGTCTAGCTGTTAAAAACAGAGTTCTGCCCTCGAGAGCACACACAGGCTTAAAACCAATCTAATCTTTTTTACTAGTATACATCTATTTAAAGTGAAATCACAACTGCACGAAAATGCACGTCTACAATTTCCAATCAATGTTCGGCTAAGGATACCTTTTTGGCACAACACCGCAAGATGTAGTTTACAGTAGCCCGCGATAGGTGTGGTTACAGTACCTTCTTCTGACACACCCCCAGCACTTGAGAACAGATAATGCTGGCTATATTTTCACACTTTTGAAACGTAATTTTAAATACTTGCTGACTTTTTTATTAATCCAAATTTGTCTGGGTGGTTAATTTGACCTCTCCGGGAACCATCACCTTATCGTGGTGGAGAGGTTTGGGTGCCCCCATGAACCTGAGGGCTGTGTTG
>JAODTR010055992.1:0-17486 GCA_025399935.1 Amblyopsis rosae
TGTGTGTGTGTGTGTGTGTGTGTGTGTGTGTGTGTGTGTGTGTGTGTGTGTGTGTGTGTGTGTGTGTGTGCGTGTTTGTACGCGTGTGTGCGTGCGTGTGTGCTCATTGCCACGACAAAGTGAAATGTCTTAGGACGGCTTCTCCGTTTACAAATGAGATGGAAAACGAAAAGGACTTGATGGGAGCTCGTCAAGTGTACACACCAACAGGCACCCAGAGAGGCGGGGGGGAGAATGGAAAGACGAGCAAACGTCCTCCGGGGAGCTATCTGTCTTGTACTGAAGCTCTTGTGAACTGCTTTTTAGTATCAGGTGCGTCATCTTGAGAAGACATCTGACATTCCAGGGTGAATTAGCCTGAAATTCCTACATAAGAAGCACCAGGGCCAGGTGCTTGACCATTACGAGCGCATGCTGTGTAGAACTAAAGTGTTTAGCGTGTCGGTCGAAGAAGAAAAGAGGCATAGACTTTTACTGGGCCGGTCAATGGTGACGCCTATTGTAGCCTTCAGCTTGCCGTTGCAAAGCATAACTCATTTTCTGTTCCATAACTTTCATAAACAACGTAGCACCTAACCCACTTCAATGAGATTACTGTAGTGCTGATTGGTTTAACTGCATCGTTTTGATCAAGAGGTTTACTTTACAGTAACGTCTAAATCATTCCAAGACTTTTTAAGATGGCTGAATTTCCCTTCAGGGATTAATAAATATGCACTTCACTTAATTTATCTTAATTTAACAATTTTACTTAATTTAACTTAATTTATCGTATATTATCTTATCTTATCTTAACTTAACTTATCTTATTTTATCTTATGTTATCTTAACTTCATTTAACTTAACTTATCGTATCGTACCTTATCTTAACTTAACTTATCGTATATTATCTTATCTTAATTTATCTTAATTTATCTTAACTAATCTTGGAATTTAGAAACATTTTACTACAGTATATCTATTAAAACAATACTATCAGAATGCATTGTGACACTTTGGCAGTGTGTTTCCTGTTTTCAATGCATTCAGTAGCCGTTCGCTGCCTGGCTTGTGTTGCACACCTCTGTGATGATAGTAATGCAACATGTTGTTGTTCTGAGGTATTTCAGCGTGACTTACGCCTCTATCGGGAACAAGAGGCTCCCACCCCTGTGTCCATATGGTTTGACTTACAGCGTGAGCGTGGAAGGATACTTGTTGAACCGCGGTATGTGATGGGCTACACTTGCTATGGGAAGGTGAGGGGGGTGCTACACTTGTTGGAGCCCTGTGATGTCCCGTTGCTACCGTGAGGGGCGGAGCTACGGTGGACCAGGGTGTGCCTGATGTAACCAGTGTGGGACATGCCTCCCTCCTTGTGCTCAAGTAATTACAGCCAGCAGGAGGTCTTAAAGGAATGCTTCACCCAAAAGCGATAGCTGTAGCGTGTCAATTGCTCACTCCTAAAACCCCTGGGGTGCCATGGGAGACATAAAACAAGCGCTCCCCATCCCATCACACACAAAATGTAGCTGTAACGTTTTCTAATCGCCAATGCCTTGGTTTGCTGGGATGGATGTCATTTCCCATAGTGTACTGGGAACATGGCCTTGAGTAATCCAGTGTGCGATGCCAGTAGTTTTGACGACACACCAGAGACCTGCCTTGGAGCTGCACCACCCTGCCCAGATAGAGATGCACACGCATTTGAACGTGATCCACAAATGAGTCAATCTGACGTGGCGTTTCGGTCCGAGGGAACATCTGACTTTCCCATCTCTGCAGCGCTTTTATCGCCAGTCCGATTGGTCCACAACTAATTACTAATTGTTTCTACTAAGTGTCCTCCTTCCTCGTATGAAGAAAACGCTCGAGCTCTTCCGGAGCGCCGGGCGGCGAATTGACTCCGCTCTCACCGATGGCCGTTGAACAGCTGACACCCACATCAAATTGCATTGCTCCGTAAAATAGTGTGATTTATGACCCATTAACAGTGTTTCCTTTCCACCCCCTCTCCTTTTATTTCACATTAGCTCATAAGAGCCACACAATGTCATTTTGTGATAGAGCCATTTCTCATGACTCCTGTAAAGTGTGGATCGAGGCGGGAAAACTTCATTTTGGAAAAGGCCGAATGCATGAAAGGGAAGTGGGGGGTGGAGGAAGGGTGGTGGTTGTGGTGGTTCAGAGCTGGAAACTGAAGAACTCATCAAGCTCATTCGTCTTGTTGGATACACCGACGGAGAATGCCAAGCGGAGAACATTCACACTTACTGATCTTACTCAACCCACTCATGCATGAATCATATCGGATAGCAGCTTGAAGCCATTAGACGTCTGTGAGGGCTTATCAATAGCCGTGCATGGCTCATTCCCTGTCATGGGGTGGATGTTTAAGCCACATTATGGGCTTCCAACTGTGCGTCACGACCCCTGGAGAGGGTCACAAGAGGCTTTTAGACACTTTTTTAAACCTTTGAATTGCAGTATCACACATTACATTTGTTTTCTTATTAGCTTGTTTGAATACGTTTAAAGCTATACACTCCTTTAAAGCTGGTTGTATTTCAAAATATGGGGATGCTACAATAAAACACACGAGTGTACCTTTAATAAATAATAGAGAGCATAATAAATGTGCTATTATTAGATGTGGTTCAATGCCTCCACTACATGCTGAAATTAGTTAGCCACTAAATGGTAAAAATGCAGCTTTTACATAGCGCTGTGCAACCTACCAGCCAACAGCATTGCCTATCATTCACCCATGGTAATGTCAGCCATACAAGAAGTCCTCTGGTTAGGGTTAGGCGTCTTGCTCAAAGACACTTCGTCAGGACCTAACTGGGTTTGCACCAGCAACTTCTTCATCACCTGTCGCCCGCATGCTCCACCCACTGCGCCACTGCTGCCCTTAGCAACGGATCACCGCTTTTCAGGGGATCACGTGGGGCAAACCGTTGCAGAACCACTAGGCTAGTCTGAGGTGCACTCATTCATTTTCTGTGAACTGCTCCCAGCAGTTGGGGGACATCTCTGTCCAACGGGTACTTTGGGAGATTTATGCCTCCTCTACAGCACACAGCAAATTGGTGGGAAGGGCAGGGGTGTAAGCTAACACCTCACAAAACACAATATCTCGCTGAGAACTTGCAAAAACATGCCAAGTGCTTTGGACGCCCGGCAAAGTCTGCAAGTGTCCCATATTGCATCCGTGGCTGTAGGCGACTGGTGAAAGGCGAGCGCGTTCAGTGGGCTGGATCGACAAAAGGGAACTCTTAAAAGCAGACAGCTACATCAAGGTTGATGAGCTACGGCGGCGATGCTATCTGCATTTGCTGTATGTCTTACATTGCCTGAAGATGGCGCTGTGAACCCTGCCAGTACAGTGTTCGCAGCGCCTGCTCTGCGGAGATACTAGACCCTCTGATACATAACAAATATAGCTAATTCAACAATGTACTGTGTTTCCCACTGATATGTCCTCCCAGTTGCTTCGAGAAACGTTTTGACGCTGATTTTAATTTGAGGGATGTTGTCATTCTTCCCAAACCCACGATGCTAATGTAATGGATCGATAACGCGTGGTAACGGCAAGCGGTCACGTCCGCGGTAGACAGCACCGGCGGTACTTGAGCCCTGTGCTGCGCACGCTGCGGCCGGCCTAGGCCAGTTATCCCCCCCCCCCCCCCCACACACACACACACACACACACACACACAGTTCCGTCCCCCACCTCCCACCACCCCCCCCCTGACCACATCATGACCTCATTCCAGTCACCTGCTGTTGGGACCGTGTCTAACCCGCCCTCCTAACCGGAAAATTAGCCGCCCTTTTTAGAAAAGCTCCCCGAAGCTTGGCAGGTCACCTGCCGCTACGACTGATACATACCTTTCCTTATTGACATGTTTGTGCGCCAAAAGAACGGTGGGTGGACGCCGCTTTGTCAAATAGGGGAGGTTTTTTGTTTCCCCTGTGCTAATCTCTGCTAAGATCTCTGGTGAAACAGATATTGAAGGGAAGGTTTGTCAAGAGCACGAGATTGAACGAGCCCATCTTGCAAGATTACATCCTGTACAAAGGAACAGAGACCCTCCTCAACAGGCCCCCTGGGATTGCTTGACCACTCTTAAACACTTGTAACATTTACGCAGCTTTACATTTATTTTTACGTCTTTTCCCTGATATTTGGTCAATGGAATGAATTTTGTTTGCCAGAACAATTCCTCTCTCTATTGTGAATGCCTTTTAAAGCCATATGTGAGTTTTGTGGTTAACGGATAATGTTTCTAGATGCAATTTATAACAAAGTCAAGGAGGATGTATGAAGGAGGTCACTTTATTATAGGGATCACTTGTTATAAACTAGACAGAGTCACCATAAAACCCTTTTAAAGGTGTACAAAGTAAATGTTATGGTTCCATGTGTTGTTTGTGGGGCATTGTCTCATGAAATGATTGTCAGTGCTACAATACAATACAAGAAAGACAGAAGACTTTTTCCTTTAAGGATCATTTGTGTGATCAATGTGAGTATTCTGAATATAAATAGCCAACAACAAACATTGCAAAAATGTATAAAGTTATGAAGACTTTATATACTTTATTAACACATTCCCCCCAAGAAACGATCTTCCTAAAACTACACGAGACTTTGCAGACTATATTTAATGTTAATGGAAAAGCCATGAGGCTTAGGCAATACTGACAATTCCCATGAAATCTACTGATATTTCTTTCATTTGTTCTCCATCCCCAATTAGTTGTGGTCAGGCTGATCAAAGGCAGCGATCGGGCACATTGCATGTGAACTGACGTCCACTTGCAATGACATCCACAAACCAGAGTGAAATATGAAATATCAGGTTTCCACGGATGTATGGACTTGTAAGGAAAGACTGAAGACTAGGAGGGTTTTCACACTGGGTAATGTGAAACATTTGGTGCGGATTCTAAGCCTCGGCAGAGGGAAGAGGAGAGCCAAAATCTGTCTGGCAGTAAAACCAGAAGCAGGCGAAAGTTAAAACAACAGCAGTCACTGAAACTCATTGATTTAGATGCCATTACACGTTTTGCTACACTAGATAGTTTAGCCCTCCTGGGTGTTTAAAGATGTGGTTACCCACAAGCCAAGCTTTATGGAAAAGCAAAACATACTTCTGACACTTGTATCCAGTGCACATCTCAATCTAGCAAAACTGCCCAATAAGCAGAAGCTGGCTTGCATCACTTTAAACAGAAAAATAAACGGTTTGATGCTGCTTATTTGTAATTGTGAAGGGCTGATTTATTTCAGCCGAAAAGTCGCCGAAAAGTCAAAATTGAACCAACCTCAAAGCCAAACATTCATAATGTCAGACCTTCACATATTTACACATAATACATTTGATTATTTGCCTTCCTGTTTCCAAAACAAAACCTATAAACAAGTAAACAACCAACAGCTTGCAACAGCAAGCTATGACAGTGAACACTATATAAACAGAGATTATCTCTATGAGCGGTATCATCCACGTAGAGTACTGTATATTCCTTTGGCCTGTTGCTTTAATTGATGGATCCAGAGGCCCGTGGAACCAAGGTCGCACTGAGCAAATAGTGTATCTGAACCGAATGGGTGCATTCATTCCCCACTGCAGTTGGCAGTAAATGTGGTATCAGGTTCCCTTGTGTGTTGCACCATAAATTGTGTATGAAAGCAGACAGATTGTGCCAGTGTGCGTGCGTGCGCACGTGTGTGCGCGTGCATGTGAGTGCGTGCATGTATGTGCGCGCGTGTGCCCTGTGCGTGTGTGCACAACTGTAAGAAATGTATATCCACTGTAAGGAATGATTTGTCATTCCACTCACGTTGGTTAAAAGGTCAAATTGAACTTGATTTTAACCCTGCCCTCGATAAGGCCATGAACTGACCTTGGTAACTCCAGAATATGCACTACCGTATATATGTGGAGCTCACACTCAGCTGTGTAGGTGGGTTTGAAGTATCCCTTTGAGAAACAATGGAAGTGAAAGGAGGATGATAAAAAGTCAATTGTTTCCAGTCTGTAAAGAATGGATTATTTTACAGCAAGCGTTACCATGAGGACTCAATATTATGGTATAGACAGTCAAGGTACCTTCTCGCGTAACCCTTCAATAAATGTCATTTTCTTCTCTCCAAAAGAGAAGAGAAATCATTTAAAAATGAAAGTTAGTTGAATAACTAGTGACCTTTTTTATCCCTGTTAAGTTTAAGTTAAGTTTGCATTTTTCACAGTTTGAGTGCAGAAGAAGAAGGAGTAGAAAAGGATACATATTTTGCTTTGTTTTCCCAGCAACAAAAGTAACTTTGTTCTAATTAGTGTTGACCAAGACAGGTGTTACATGCATTTTAACCTTTACCCTGTAACCAGGCTGTGGGCTGGTGGGTGTAACAGAAACTGAATGGCTGAAGAGGTTTTATCTATTTAGCAGGCGTGCCTCCTCAGAAGTGCCAGCAGGCCTTCTGACACCTCTGAGGTCCTGACCGAGGACCATCGGGAAGACCCTTTGCATGGGCCTGCTTAAGATTTTAACGGCTTCATATGCGTTTCCCATCTGCTGTGGTCAAGAAGAGGTATAGCCACGGTGGAAAGTAAAGTTAATTCTGGTTCTGCTCTGAATCTGGAGGTTGGGCACGTGATTAGAGCCACATAACATTCCCTTTCGCTAGTTCGGCTTCAGATTTAACTAAATTATTTGAAGAAAGGATTTGCTAGTTTCTTATCCTGACATCATCGGCCATAAACGGTGTGTTAATATCCAGTTTATCTGTTGCTGAGAGATGGCCTGTAAAATTAGGAAGTCATTAAATGCGATTGGCTCATAAAACTGTATTGGAGTTTAAGAGCCATGTTTTTGCAGTTTCAGCAGTCTTGTTCCAGCTTGACTTTCCCTCTTTAATAAAATTGTCTTGCCAGTTTTGCCCATTATGAACACTTTACTGGGGGCTCACAATGTGGCCATTTTTAAGACAAGGGGGAGTTTGAACATTTTATTAATCCACCTTTATAGCAGATTGAGGAAGTTTGACGATTGAGTTTGACGATTGCCCTCGCAGATCTGACATTATGTCCAAGATCTTTACTCGGAGCTGCGAGGCTCCAGTAACTACCTTTCTGCGTGTGCCTAGAAAAGGTGAAACCCAAGCCGCCATCACACTTCATGTAAAACCTGTGAGAGAGCCGGGAGGGAGTCAGACGCTGAAGACTTGACCAAGCCGTGACTTGTGTCAGATCACTGGGAGGGGGGAAATGGTTGGCTGTTCTGGGACCGAACCGCAAGCTGGAAATGAGGGACGGAGGTGTCTTAAGTTACTCTGCAGGGCTCTGCCGTGGAGCTGGTTCACATTAGCGCTACAGGACAGGCCCATTGACCACCACAGGAGGCACACCGGAGCCAGTCCATCGAGAGGCGGCGGGCGGCAACCTTTTATCTGGAGCGACGACCCTCACAAAGAAGTTCTCTCACGCACGCGGAAATAAAGCCTCACTTTTTATAGTGTCACATATAAATATAAATGAGAAACAACTGTTTCCAAATGCATGTAAATTTAATTAACAGTATTTAACCGTATTTTCTGAATATTTTAATTACCACATTATATTCTCATTTGGGGTTACCGACCCAGACCGTTGTTTTACTTTGTGAGAATACACTCTAATGAAAGATGTAATCACATAGTCTGAGCTAACTAGATGCTTTTTGTGGTCTTTTAAATGGCGAAATTATATACATTATAGGCTTGATTGGCTCGTTCGTGAACAATGTTTCGCTATTTCGTGCTCATATTTCGTATTCAAATCTGGGCTGTGTATGTGTAAGGTGTCAATCACTGTGACCTAAAGCGGTTCCACATGTTCTCCGGTTGAAATGAACAGGGGTGCGAGCATGCAGCCCCCACGGACGCGACACAGCCGGGTACAGTCAGGGCCGGAACACACTGATCGAACGTGACTCTGCCTTTGAGCAAGGGTCCGCGTGACAGCGGCCAGGCGGCAGCGCTGCGCGGTAAAGTTACGTAAATCTCACTCTCCGTCACCTCATGGGTGCTCTGTCGACGCACGCTAGAGCCCATTGGGTGGGATGGACTCCATTGCACCCGCTCCCCGGGAACCTCCGGTGCTGAGAAATTATTACAACGCGGAAATGTCCAAATCTGCAGTTCCTCGATTGGCCACATGAGGCTGGCTTCAAAAGGGAGTCAATCCCCATAGACCCCCATGTTAAAATGTCAGAAATTACAGCACAAACTAACATGTTTACAGCCTACATCTAGTTTCCCCGTTCATGACAACTGTATGGGGGGTGTATATACTGTACGTATCAGTATAGATAGCAGGGAGGTACAGGCAGAGTCAGGTATTGCAAAGATGGCGACGACCAGTAACCAACACAGCTCAAGGTTTAAACAGGTTCTTGAGTTTATTTATATATACAGTCTATGGCAGGGGTGTCAACCAATCACAGTGAGGGACAAATTAACTATGAATTAACTGGTTTACGCGAAAACCAAGGCTACTCACCATACCCACATTGAAAGCCCCTGTTTTCTGTGCCCACTTTTTGTTTGGTCATTTCTTTCAATATCAATATCAACAACATCAAAACCAGTTATAATAGACATATGATATTTTCCAATAGGCCTTGTTTGACATACCTGGTCTATGGGTTACACACGAGGCCAGATTACGTTGAACTGTGCAGTTATGATAACCTGTGGAACAGAGCGACAAGTCAAAAAGAAAGTTTCTCAGATTACACAATGAACAAACAGTACCCAATTCCAGTTCATCAAAATAATGTATTTTTAAAGGATAAAATCAATTGTTTTCGAACAAACATTCGTTTGGACCTAAAAGTGGGGTAAACCAAATGGGCGACATGGCCTGTTTTGTATGCCACCATCCGGGCACAATGGTCTCATTTAATATGACACATGCTGCTTGCTATACAGACAAACCGTGCTGTTTTTCCATTGTAACAAGCAACGCTTGTCTTGTGGAAACAACGCTTAAAGTAGCCAAGTTCATGGAAAACCCCTGCATTGCCTTTCCTCTAATTCATGGCACCCTGGTTCACATAATCTACTTGTGTTTTGCCATAAACAAGAGGGTATATGCTGCAAAACACTGCATGCAGGCTCAAGCATCTTTGTGGTGGTGCTGTATAAGTCCCAGTGGTCGGGTTGAACCCACACGTCCTGCACATTCTCATTCGAGCAGAGGAGAAGCTAGAGATGCTCCAGAAACAGTTTGAAATAAGAGACGTATTTGGAGTTTAGCCTCCATGAGACACAAGTAACTCGAGTCTCATAGGATGGTGGGATGCTAACAATGGATAAATTGTAAATAAATTGTGTTATTACTATTCATATTTTATCAAAGACAATGTGGCTACTACAGGAGGTCAATATTTGACACATTGCCCATCAACTGATCTCATCCTCCACCTCAGTTCCTGTCGTTTTGGTCTGACATTTTCATTAGTGTACAATGGTACATGGTAAATGGACTGCATTTATACAGCGCTTTTCTAACCTTCCGGCCACTCAAAGCGCTGTACAGTATTGCCTCACAGTCACCCATTCACCCACATTCACACACCGATGGTGATTGCTGCCATGCAAGGCGCGACCAACCACCGAGAGCAGTTAGTGTATGCTACTAGCAGTATGTTTTACATCATGTTGATAGTTGATAGAAAAGCAAACATTTGATTTCTTTAGGTTGCATTATAGCTTTGCTCTTGTGAGCGTTCTCATTTCATCTTGTACTTTTGTGATTTGATTGATGGAATATCTTGTCTAATAAGTAATATTCTAAAACTAGAGAATATAAAGGCCGAGATGGGTAAAATAAATCCCGCTTGTATTTATGCCAATCCTTTGAGCTACATTTGTGTTATGTTTGGACTTTATCTTGCAATGCATGGGTACTAAGTCTCCAGGCTTTAAACAGTGCAGTGCTTTCCTGCAGACAGAACATTGGAACCCATAAACTAAAGCATATTTCTGCATCTGTCTGGTCTGGCACAGAGTCACACTCACCTCAGTGATACACAGAGGTTTTGCAATGACATGGAGAGAGTGCTCCTGTAACCATGACAAAATACACGCTTCAGCTCAATTGGAGCTGAACGATTGGCTGACAGGAATGATGTAGCGATCTTTCCCCCCTCAACAGATCTATTTCGTCAATCCTTATTGGTCCCTGGCACAGGTGAGAGTATTCCCACAGCTATCCAATGACACCGACATATAAGGTGACCTAAACGTTCTGCCGTTATTTTCAGTCCGTCACTTTGGCAAGACTAATTTGTTTTAATGGCAATTTCAAGCACATTAAACTTGGAATAGTCACATGACTACATGCGGTGACAACAGGCATACTCAAATATTATTTTCACTTCCAATAGTTTTTTCACCTAAATAATTTTTTCACTTCAGGCAGAAAGTGTGCGTTACCATAGCAGTTATTTTTACTGTGCCAAAGTAGCTGCAGTATTTCCCTAGGCATACAATATTTCACTAGCTGGGCATTTCTACTTTTATTAGCAGTTAAAAGTTAATAATTTACCCCAAGAAAAGTGATCTGACGCAGCTTTAATTTAACAATTACAAGTCCTCCTTAGCAAACCAGTGACGTAGTGATGCATGTCAGAGCGACGTTACTGCCTTTGAAGTAGGGCTTTTTATTGTCTTTAACTTAGATTACGGCTTCTGAATCTGGAATCCCCGGCACAGCTGTGAGCCAGAGGAAATACCAACATCTTGCATGCTTCTTTGATTGTTACATTCAAGATATCATGCTCCACTGCTGCAAACCATTAGGCCCAGTAGCCGGTCGCTTGTAAAAACGCTGGACAGAAGGGGAGAGCGGAGAAGATGAGGATTCCACATGGCCATCCTAGGAGAGGATAAACAAAGGGAGAAGGTGATACAGTCCAAGTGATATATCGGGCACATGTGGTAACTTGGACGGAGTAAAGAGAATCAAACCGGACAGAATGGAAGGGCCTGGCTGAGCTTGGCCTCTTGATTTATTCAAAGCTTTGGGGGCTTGTGTATCCGAGGATAAGATTAGTTCAGAAGATCACATCACCTTACATCCGTTAGTGATTTTCATCCCTGCCCAACATGACTCCCCGTACTGTATACTGTAGCTACATTATCAGCAGGACCAATGAGGGGGGCAGAAACGTGTGGAAAACAGCTTATACCTCCAGTCCAACAGAAAAGGCTCCACAGACGTTGCCGTGCCGACAGCTGACTTCCACATACAGAAAGAGCGTGTAAAAACCTCCAGCGGAGATGAAGGCACTCTTTTGTATATAGGTTCCAGTTCACACTGCAGATCCGCTCACTTTTGTAGCCCATTTGCTCGGGAAACAGCCGCGTCATAGTTGCCGGGCCTGGTGGTTTGGCCGGCCAGCTACTGGCTACATAGCATCAGCTGGTCTCACTGGACGTGTCCCGATCTGGGCAGGTCATCAGCCAAATCCCGAAAGCACTGGAGCACTTCAAATCCTTTGTTAACTTTTATGGCGAGTGTTTATGCAAGGTCACTCGCACATTGACTAACACCTACCTTTAGTGTAGGGCTGGGGTACCTGGAAGTGCACGTTCTATTGAGGTGGACTGAGTTATTGGATACGAGCTAACATGCATTTAAAATGAATATATAAAAGAAAGAAAAAGAAAGAATAAAATACAAATATAAAAAAATTATATAAATTTTTGTTATATCGTTTTGTTAATAAATGTGTTCTTTCTCTCTCTCTCTAGCTCTCTCTCTCTCTCCCTCTCTCTCTGTCTCTCTCTCTCTCTCTCTATAGCTCTCTCTCTCTCCCTCTCTCTCTCTCTCTATAGCTCTCTCTCTCTCCCTCTCTCTCTGTCTCTCTCTCTCTCTATCTCTCCCTCCCTCTCTCTTTCTAGTTCTCCCTTTCTCTCTCTGTGACCTCGGTTAACCTCCACAAAATGGACCCTGTCAATTGACAGTGATTTGTTGCTCTCGGTCCACCCCCCCCACCCCCCATGGGCCAGCCCTGCATGTGGCCCGGGGGGTGGCTGGTCAAGCACACACGTGCTTGACCAGCACGGCCGGGTCGTCGAGCCCCTGGACCTGGGGAGGGATGGAGGAGGACTCATCATCGTGGAGGGTGAGGAGCAGAGCTGCTGCCGTGTAGCACACCTCCTGGAGGCCTGCTGGTCGGTCGTGGAGGAGGAGCAGGAGGAGGATGATGAGGATGGGGAGAGAGAGGAGGAGGTTGGGGGCGCTCGCACATGCACACACACACACACACACAGGCACGCGCACACATGCGCACACACGCACACACACACACGCACACACTCACACACACACACGCACACACACAGGCACGCGCACACATGCGCACACACACTCACACACACAGGCACACGCACACATGCACGCGTGTGCACACACGCACACACACACACACACACGCACACACGCACACACACACACACACACACACACACACACACAGGCACACGCACAGGCACACGCACACATGCGCACACACACACATTAGGTGGATGAGCTCCTGCCAGGCGACACACAACACCTCTCAAGTGGACGCCAGCGGGTGAAAGACAACTCCCGGGCCAAAGGGCTCCAGCACACAGGGAACCCCCGTAGGAGGAGAGGCGGTGGGGGCGATATGCTGGAAGCCAGCCAGTAGAAGCCTTGACTGAGGGAAGGAGTCCAGTGTGTGAATGCTAAACAGATTGCATTTACGCAGCGCTTTTCCAAGTTATATATATACAGCCAAGGAGCACCGTATACGATCATGGTCAGCCATGCAAGATGCCATCCAACCACCGGGGGCAGTTAGGGTCACAGTAAAACGTGTCTAGCTCAGGGCTTCTCGATCACCTGACTCCTGGCACCTGCCTCTGTAAATAGCAACACAAACACACACAAGCCTTGGCCATACATTTGTATTGCAATACACGTGTGTGTATGTTTGGGTCTCTTGGGGCAGAACGTCTGAGGGAACACCCTATTGCATTGAAGGGAGGGGTGTCTTTTTCAAATATCAACAAGCTCTCTCCAGAATGACGTAGTGTGCCTTTAAAGGTGGAGTCAGCGGCCACATGGAACAAACAGCTGTCTGTCAGACGCCAATGGCATCAGACCAACCCTCTCAATTTCACCCGCCCAATGCCAGGCTCCTGGTGGATTACCTTGCTGTGCACTGTTAGGCTGCTTAAGCACGGTAAAGCTAGACGGCAACGTGTTCAGCGAGGTTCAGGGACGTCGGGCTTGCTTTAGACGCCCTCAGGTTTCAGACAGTGAAAGGCATCCCGTGGGACAATGCTCTCGACAGGTCACGTTAAGGAAAATCGTGACGAGGCAGCAGATAAAATCTTAACGTTTGGTGTCATATTTCAGTGTGCTAGAGCGTTTGTATATTATGTAAAGCTGCATAACTGCTTTAGTTTAATAAGAATTTTGATATGTTCCCTCACAATGCCCTAATCCTCGACAAATATACTCATCAGATGTTGTATTGTAGTCCTATAGTGTAAAGAAGTTGCAGATGCATAATTCCAATAAAGTATTCATCAATATATATAGCATTATGTCAGGCGAACATTTGTGTATGGCTGTATTTAAGCATCATTTACTATGGAGCAGTGTCATCCTCATGGAATATTTAACCTGAATTGGAATCTCCCAGGGGTGATTTACATTTTAATACCAAAAGCTTAGCTTTGTAACTTGTTCAGAACTGCAAAAAACCTTATGTAATGTAAATGAATGTTTTTGCAAAGACAATAACTTTGAAGATGGCTTAAGAGGTTAAAGCAGAAAGCATCTATGGCAGTTCACCCATGGTTAGTTTCCTTGGTAAAAAAAAGAAAGAAAGAAAGAATCAGGAAATCATCATGCTATCATTGTCTTGATAGCATTCCTAACATGGTGTGTGTGTCGGTGTGTGTGTCGGTCTGGATACTATTAGCCCATGTCTTGCCCAGATTGCTGTGACTGCTGGACCCCTGCTGGACACATTAGGACGTCCTGCTTGCGGTGTGTGTGTATGTGTGTGCACACGTGTCTGTGTGTATGTGTGTGTGTATGTGGCTGTAGAGGAGATTTTGTGCATGAATCACCAACCCAGTGTGATCTATGTTATTCACCAGTCATCTCAAAAGTGTCTCGATTATGCTCTATAGGTCTACATCTCCTCTATAGGTCCATCTCTTCTATAGGTCCACATCTCCTCTATAGGTCCATCTCTCCTCTATAGGTCCACATCTCCTCTATAGGGCAATCTCTCCTCTATAGGTCCATCTCTCCTCTATAGGTCCATCTCTTCTATAGGTCCACATCTCCTCTATAGGTCCACATCTCCTCTATAGGTCCATCTCTCCTCTATAGGTCCACATCTCCTCTATAGGTCCATCTCTCCTCTATAGGTCCACATCTCCTCTATAGGTCCATCTCACCTCTATAGGTCCATCTCTCCTCTATAGTTCTACATCTCCTGAAACTCCTATCACCCCCATACTCCCCCCTCCCCAACCTCCAACCTCCACTCGAACCCTTGGCTAGATGGGAGAGGGAAAGGGGGGGGGGGGGGGGGTGCGGTCCGCGTCTTTACAAGGTCTGGGCCCGCTGTAGACCACCCTGCCACAGTGCTATCAGGTCCCCCATAAGAGACTTTACGCAGGGTGAGGCATGTCAATTGGCTCGTTACATTGCTGAACCCGTGGTTCGTGGAAGTAGGAGGGCAATGCAGGTGTGTGTGGAGTAGGACCACGACCACAAGAGCAGATGTTTGTTGCAGTGTTTGGGAGTCTCTTTCTTCACGATAAAGCTACATGAAGAGTTCAGATGCGAAAACCTTTAAGTCCATCTGAAAAAAAATGTTAATGAGCAATTTAAAACAGCAATATTTATTAGATTTCCATATGTGTTCAATACTTTCATCGGTTTTACATTTAAAAGGTTGTTTCTCACTGAATAAAAAGTAATATCAAAAAGTTTGACTAATTATTTAAATATTACAACAGACAAACGATGTCAGATTGAGGTTTGTGCATCTGAACTCTTCATATGTAACGTTAGGAGAACCGCTTGACTGTGCTGATGCATCGCATTGCAATGTGGGTGTTATTACACTCACGGCGCTTCGTCAGTAAAAATATGTCCTGTTGTTTGCTCTTACGCTTACAGGACACCGGTGGAGTCAGGGATGCTGCAAAAAAATATGGTTGATATTTGAACTCGATCAAAACAAAACAAAAACGCCTCTCCCTTCAAATGCCATGCTCCCACAGACGCTTCACCTACACATTGGACACTCATAAGGCTACAGTGTTGCTGTGCGGTGCAGTTTGCACGACTTTGTTTGTGTTATCATTTGCAGAGCCTGAACTGTGTAGAAACACCAGATTAATGTTTCGGGTGCGCACACACACATACATACACATATAACGGGCAGCTAGCGAACCAGGAGAAGGGTATGACAGAATTTGGCAAAAAAATGAATTGACTTCGGCTTTATATTCAATGGAATCCAATGAGGGTGGATATTGAGTTTCTGTTGCCTATATGGGTTATATAGGCAACAGTGGCCAAACACAATATGGCGGCAGACAGATTCAGCTAACTTATTATCAATTATACTTTGCAAAGAGAGCAAATCTTATAATTGATATGATATCTGGACAAATTGTACCAAGAAGAGTCACATTAATTGAATAGAAAACGAAGCTTCCAAATACACGTGATACACACCGCGCTCGTCCCATAAAAACACAAGATAGAAGTGTCAATTAGTGGGGTGCCCGTACTTCAAACCCCTTCTTTTCATCCAGGGTTTTACTCAGTCAGTGAAAGTTCCTCAGCGTGGAATAGCCACGCAGTAACTGCGGTGATAAATGTTATGAGGCTGTTGCTGGCGGAGCTTTGAGGACCTTGACGAAAGCTACAGTAGATGACGGGCTGCTGCGCTGCGACCCGGACGAGAGAGACCCCCTAATCACCGTCCGCGCTCCGCTACTTGCGTCACCGATACCTCCAGAGAGAGATAGAGTCCTGTTTTGTTACAAGCGCAGCAAGTGAAGCGCGACGGCGCTCGTTAGACTCTGCCGTCCTCCTAAAACATATGGGGCTTTACTTTTATTTTTTAGGGGTCGGTGCAAACCATTACGTTGGTTTAGCCATCATGCTTTTCTCATCAGCACTTTCAACTTGGAGAGGGGGGGGGGGGTGGCTTTGTCATTCCTCCTCCTGCCCTCGTATCCCTAACCTCCCCCCAGAGAAAACAACAATATCATAACAAATGCTCGGCTCCAGAGTTTTTTAACTGAACCTCTCTGTCATCATAGGCTAAATCTCGCGATAACAGGATAAGAATGTGGATAAACCCGTTAATTTTTATTTTTATAATGGAGCCATCAGCGTGGCATTTGTGTGTAGACGGTGTGGAGTGGAGAGGGAGAACGGGGCTTTTATGATTTCCTTTGAAAAATTTATTCCAATTTATTAGGGGTCCTGCAAGGGTGTCGTATACTGCTCCTCCCCCCTCTTAATACTAAATCTTTCAGGCAGAAGCTTTTAAAACTTCAAATGCAGCTAGATCCACTTACACATGTCATGCTAGAGCCCATGGTCCTTCCTGTGTGCCCGGGCAGCTGAAACGCAAACGTGTGTTTCATAGTCGTAGAGGTTCTTTCCAGACCGAAAAAAATATATAAATAATAAATAATAAAAAATAGAAGCAAAGAGCAGGTCCGCCATAAAAGAGTGCACATGCCGTCTGGCTTTCCCATCAATCTGTGGACAGGCCATGCCTGTGATCGGGCATAGTGCTCAGACAGTTCTGTCCACAGCCTGGCTTGAGTGCTATCACTTCTGTAGTAAGTTAAGTGCTTTTAATCATCATGTGTGTAGGACAGTATATAGCCAGTCACCGCAGTAACCTCCAGCTGAGATTGCTTAGGCTGCAGTACTAGTAATAGCCACCAGGTGCTCCAGGACGGACAGGACTGCAGAAGTTACCGCTGCCGTAGTTTCGCAGAGTCAGTCTTTAAAGTCTGGGACACAGCGCTGGCTAATAACTGTGTCAAGATCCGACTACTTGACAGGATAGGTATTTTGACTGACATGCACAACAACCAACTATGTAACTCAATGACGTTCAGCACAGAGTTGCTTGTGATGTGATGTAGGGCTAATGGACAGAAGAGGCTGAGACTACCGCTGCAGACAAATGGCTGTTGAGCGGATCGGGTCATGATTAGTAGTAGGACAGGATGGTCTATTGGTCTGGGTGTTGGGCTTCACTCACTCGTGAACAAGACCCAGAGGTACTTGAACTCCTTCACTTGGGGTAAGGACTCATTCCTTACCCGGAGTAGGCACTCCGTCGGTTTCCTGCTGAGAACCATGGCCTCAGATTTAGCGGTGCTAATCCTCATCCCAGCCGCTTCACACTCGGCTGCG
>JAODTR010056003.1:0-17485 GCA_025399935.1 Amblyopsis rosae
TTTTTATTATTTATGTATTTAATGTTATTATTATTTATTTTTATTTTTATTTTTATTATTTATGTATTTATTCTTATTATTATTTATTTTTATATATTAATGTTTGTTTTGAAATATATTACTGCTCTGATTATTTTATTATTTTTTTTGTTAACAGTTTTGCATCCCTTTAACCCTTTATAGGGCAAGGAACCATATTTGGTCACTTCCCTGAACATTCAAAATTGTCTCTGTGAGGTAGAATAAACACATGGATTTCTCCCAGGAAATCACAAAAATCAGGCTATGTCACAGTTAGTTACACCAGGGCATCTGGCCAATCAGGAGTTGCCTGAAAATTTTCAATTTTCACTGAAAATTTACACTGAAAATTTTCAATTTTCAGTGTACTTTTTTAACAAATAATGTATTATAACTTAGAGCCATTATTTATTAGTGCAGCTACTTCATAAAGTGCAATTAAGTTACCTAAGGGACTGGATTTATACACGTGAAAGAAAGAAAAACAGTTAATAAATAAATCAAAAATACTAGTTTAGGTCGAGAAAAGTTTCAAATGTTCTTAAATATGTACAAATATTACATTATTAAATAATGTATTGTAAATATTGTAAATAATAATATTAAATAAATATTTTACAGATTTTCATTTTAAGTTTGTGTGTTTTTCTAATATATACTATATATACACTTTTTGGAAAAGAAACTACCACAGTAGGGTAAGGAACCATATATGGTAACTTCCAGCACAGGTCTATAACAGAGATAATGGGCTAATGTAAAACTAAACGGATTTATTCAACGTATTGCATTTTACGTAAAAATTACTTACTTACAATACTTTGTGGAAGGAGGGTGAAACATTAGTTTCCAGTTTCTATACAGAGTTTATTTATCCTCAATTGTGTGGTATATATGGTGACAAGTAAAAATGGTTTACTATCAATACGGTATATTCTCAGCCTTTGGTGGTGTCCTAAGAAATAATAGATATTAACATCTATCCCGGGTGGGCTCATTGAGACCTCAAACCATTATTCCATCCACGCAATGTTCCACGTCTGTCTCCTTGTGGGTTGATGTCCATCATGTCTGGAATGTTATTGTGGAAGATTGTGAAGAATCTTCAACACATTGGGGTGTAACCTCGTGGGTAACTTGCCCTGCAGTGGAACAACTGATAAAACAACTGAAAAAAACGTTACAATAAAAAATGTTAGCAAGGATAATTTTTCTACTTTGCCCTTTGGATTGTACAAGTCTTTGAGGAGATGCCCACAGTTTGTGGGAATGAGCCTTCTGTCCTTAGGCTTTATTCTATATTTTAGAAAAGACAAAGGCATAAATATCCCAATTCTGAATTGTATTAACATTTCCGGGACTAATCCTGAACTCTTGTTGTTTTTACATTTTACATTTTCGGGAGGCATAAAGATCAGATGCTTATGGTTAGGTTGAGTCTCCAAGTTATTCATGTTTAGAACTTGCAATGGTCTGTGGAACACGTACAGCCATGCATACGTTGCATTATTTATGTTGTACAGTAGCTGAAAAGGGGAAGAGAAACCCACATTTCCATTCTCATTATTTTGTGCAGTTTCATGGTTTTAATCTGATATGCTGTATGCCTTGGTTCTATTTGTGCAGCTTCATGGTAGTTTTAATCTGTTGTCTTTATTTGTGAATTTTCATTATTTTCATTTGTGCATTTTTCATGATAATCTTATTCTAATATACATCTTTCCTTTATTTGTGTAGTTTTATTCTCTTTGTATGTGCCGTTTCATTATTTTTATTTGTGCCGTTTCATTATATTTTCAATCTGATATTCAGATCTTTGCTGAGGCTATCATCAAGTAACTAGGCAGTATGGGGAAGTGATCAAGCCTTTTTGAGATAATGACACATAGTTCATGACACAGAAATAAGATGCGGCTTGTTTAAATATTAAATATATAAATAGGTTTCATCTGAGTATGTTGTAGTCAAAATAAACCATTTATGATGCATTTTTACTCAAAAATTAATTGTATGAGCTCAGGTCAAGGAGGCCTAAAGGAAATAGCAAATAGAAGCTGTAATTGTCACAAGAATGTTAGATAATAATAAGTCAAGTCAAGTCAAGTCAAATGTATTTATATAGCCCTTAATCACATTGCAGTCTCAAAGGGCTTTACAGCCTACTTTTCACATGGAAACAAACACCCCTAATAGATCTAACACAACATTAGGTGATAATATAAGTGTTATTAATTATTTCTTATCAGCTGTAATTGTAATTGTCATTTTGGACTGAGAACACCAAACTAATAAACATGAAACAAACTCAGCAGTGTTGAAATGAGATGTGGTCAAGTATATTGCTGATTGAGGCAGCAGAAAGTAATTGAAAGTGTGAGATTGACCAATAACCTGATCTGAAGTCAGGTCACAGTTCATTTAAAGTTGATTGGAACCATAGGCATCCTTAGACCCTTTTGAAATTATTTTAGCGCCCTTAAAATCACACCAACATCACACCAACACACCTGATTCAAATGAATGAGTCGTTAGAATCCTGATGACAAGCCATTAATTTGTATCAGGTGTGTTTTAGATCCTGAATAGAGTCTTGTATGGGGCTCCAGTAAGGAGACTCCATATTGTTTTGCTGGGAGACTTCAACACACATGTGGGCAATGATGGAGACACCTGGAAAGGTGTGATTGGGAGAAACGGCCTCCCTGACCTGAACCCCGAGCGAGTGTTTGCTGTTAGACTTCTGTGCTAGTCATGGATTGTCTATAACAAACACCCTGTTCGAACATAAGGATGTTCATAAGTGTACGTGGTACCTGAGCACCCTAGGCTGAAGGTCTATGATCGATTTTGTGATCGTATCATCGGATCTGAGGCCGCTGGTTTTGGACACTCGGGTAAAGAGTGTCAGGATACACCCGGGGAAGAGGCGGAGACCCAAGTGCGGAAGCAGGGGCAGGAGACGACAGAAAGAATAAAACAATGTTTTATTTGTAGAGCAGGTGTGCAATACAAACGCTGGTGAGCGGGGTTGATGCGCTAGCAATGCTGGCTAGCTGGTTGTGACTTGCGTGCGGTGGTGAGTCGGCAAACAGGTGGGGGGAAGACAGTTCAGTCTGTCCGGCGAGTAGATCGGCAGTCGGGGTTGCTAGGTGAGGAGAAGCAGGCGGGACTGCTGGATAGCTGGTACGTGCATCCATAACAGGAACAAACTGGCAATTGGTGCCAGGGCGGAAAGACTCTTAAACCTCCGCCCAGGAAGCGGAGGTGAGGTACTGCACGTGAGGTGCATTAAGTCGTTGAGGACGTGGCAGCGGCGCTCTCCGGTTCTGAACCCGCGGCCTGGCATTGTTCAGTGCTGGATTGGCCGCGGATCGTGACAAAGAGAGGGGCAAAACTGGCTACCGACCACCATCAGGTGGTGAGTTGGGTCAAGGGGTGGGGGAAGAATCTGGACAGACCTGGTAAGCCCAATTGGGTAGTGCGGGTGAACTGGGAATGTCTGAAGGAGGCCCCTGTCCGTGAGATCTTCAACACACACCTCCGGCGGAGCTTCTCTGGCATCCCTGTGGAGGTTGGGGACATTTAAACTGAGTGGGCAATGTTCAAAGCTTACATTGCTGAAGCTGCGGCAGACAGCTGTGGTCTCAAGGTCTTAGGTGCCTCAAGGGGCCGTAACCCTCGAACACCATGATGAACACCGGTGGTCAGGAAAGCCGTCTGACTAAAGAAGGGGGCCTTTCAGGATTGGTTGTCTCGGAAGACTCTGGAGGCGGTTGCAAGGGAACCGAAGGGCTGCAGCATCTGCCGTAGCAGAAGCAAAGCAGCCGGTGTGGAAGAGCTTTGTAGAAGACATGGAGAAAGACTTTTGGTCAGCACCAAAGTGTTTCTGGAAAACCGTCCGCCACCTCAGGAGGGGGAAGCGGGGAACCTTTCAAGCTGTGTACAGCAAGGATGAGACCCTGTTGACCTTAACTGAGGAGGTAATTAGGTGGTGGAAGAAATATTTTGAGGAACTCCTGAATCCGACTGACGCTCTCTGTGGTAAGACAGAGCTGGAAGCTGATGGGGGATTATCGTCAATTTCACTGGGGGAAGTCACTGAGGTAGTCAAACAACTCCACAGTGGCAAAATCCCGGGGATTGGTGAGATCCGTCCAGAAATGCTAAAATCTTTGGCTTTGGAGGGGATGTCTTGGATGACACGCCTCTTCAACATCGCGTGGAAGTCGGGGACAGTGCCAAATGAGTGGCAGACTGGGGTGGTGGTTCCCCTCTTCAAAAAGAGGGACCAGATAGTGTGTGCCAACTACAGGGGTATCACACTACCAGCCTCCCTGGTAAAGTCTACTCTAAGGTGCTGGAGAGGAGGGTTCAGCTGATTGTCAAACCTCAGATTGAAGAACAACAATGCAGATTCTGTCCTGGCCGTGTAACAACGGACCAGCTCTTTACTCTCGTAAGGATCCTGCAGGGGGCCTGGGAATATGTGTTTTGTGTATCTGGAGAAGGCGTATGACTGGGTCCCCCAGGAGATACTGTGAGAGGTATACTGGAGTATAAGGTAAGGGGGGCCCATTTAAGGGCAATCCAATCCCTGTATGTCCAAATTGAGAGCTGTGTATGGATTCTTGGCAGTAAGTAAAGCTAATTTCAGGTGGGGGTTGGTCTCTGCCAGGGCTTCGCTTTGTCACCAATCCTGTTTTTGACATTCATGGACAGGATATTGAGGCGTAGTCGTGGTGGGGAGGGTTTGCGGTTCGGTAGCCTGGGGATCTCATCTCTGCTTTTTGCAGATGATGTGGTCCTGATGGCACTGTCAGTCTGTGACCTCCAGCACTCGGTTCACAGCCGAGTGTGAAGCAGCTGGGATGAGGATTAGCACTGCTAAATCTGAGGCCTTGGTTCTCAGACGGAAACCGATGGAGGGCCTACTCCTGGTAGAAAAAGAGTCCTTACCCCAAGTGAAGGAGTTTAAGTACCTTGAGGTCTTGTTCACGAGTGAGGGGACTATGGTGCGGGAGATTGGCCAGAGAATCAGAGCAGCAGGAGCGGTATTGCAATTGCTTTATCGCACCGGAAGGCAAAGCTCTCGATATACCTTGGGAGGTGTTGCAGACACGTCCAGCTGGGAGGAGGCCTCGGGGAAGACCCAGGAGTAGGTGGAGAGATTATATCGCCACACTGGCCTGGGAACGCCTCAGGATCCACTAGTCAAAGTTTGCTAATGTGGCTCGGGAAAGAGAAGTTTGGGGTCCCCTGCTGGAGCTGCTACCCCCGCGACCCAACTCCGGATAAACGGATGAAGATAGACGGATGGATGGATGGATGGATGGATGCTACATTGGGAAGTGTTCGCAATCGTTTCCTCCTACTTGGTGCAGGCCTCTGGTTAATTTAGAAACTTTGAAACTTTGATTATCTAGCTCTACCACCATTTTGAAACACGCTTGACTTCAACATCATCTCACTAACCCACGCTGATTGGGCCGCCAGAAATGAGGCTATGCATACACTAACGTGATCAGGGTTTCCAGACTGTAATCTCATCTAAATAAATTGAGCTGAGAGCAGTCGAGCGGAGCCAAGCTAGGTGATAGTACCCAGTGTCTCAGCTGTGATACAGTTAATGACAGTAGTGTCTTAACTCTCAGCTGTGATACAGTTAATAAAAGTTAATAACAATTAATAACAACACCCAGTGTCTCAAATGTAAGGCTGCTGATGGTAAACGTGAAACATGTTGTTTGTGGATAGATATGGGTCTTCTCATGGGACGTTGGGCACTACAAAAGCTTTTTTTAAACCATGGCATGCACCTTTTTACCCTTCAGAACACAATGCTGCATATTCTTAACTTCAAAATGGTTATTAATAATCTGTCTATGTTGATCCAGTGTCATCATCATGCCCCAAACACAGTAAAACATTTATAATATTCACTTGTAAAAACCACTCACTTGTAACTTAATTATAATTTATTTTATTTATAGCATCTATGAAAACAGAGCTAAAAAAGTTCTTTAAAAGACAAAATGCAGAACAATCAGTCAATGCAGCACAATAAGATGAAGATGTACAGTATGAGAAGGAATTATAAAAATTGCAAAAAACAACATAAAATATGAATAGAATACAAAACAATAAAAGTACAACTAAAAGATCATTTTGAACATTCTACATAAGCTAGCAGCTCCCATGGCCGGTACTAGTAAGCTAAAGTAATGAAACCTGAATTAAACTGACATTGCTCCAAGGGAAATGTGGTTATTAATATAGTAGGAATCAAAGTTTCGCCAATAAAATTAGCCACATCTATATCTTAGGTACAGCCAGGTCATGTTTGCACATGCTATCACTGCATGCCGTGGATTATTTTCAACGCATGCGTAGCCCTTCAACTAACGCTACTGCATACGCAACGCAATGTTGCAAGCTCTACTCTGCGCTCCATAGGAAATTAATGGAATTCCTGTGAAACAGTATGCAACCACGCATCCAGTAAGGCTATAGCAGCATATATTTGCCACCATACTGAAGTACTAATTTGGAATTGGATCATCTTGGAGGAGGGCAGCTAGCCCTTTGGAAGTCGCTGGTTAGAACCCTGCTAACTCCTCACCAAGTGTCCTTGAGCAAGACACCTAACCCTAACTGCTCTCGGTGGCCAGGTGTTTCTTTGCATGGCTGACACCACCATCGTTGTGTGAATGTGTGTGTGAATGGGTGAATGCAAAGCTATATTGTAAGGAGCTTTCAGTGACCGGAACGTTGGAAAAATGCCATTCAAATGCAGTCCATTTACCGTTTGTTAGCTTGTTATGACGCAAAACAAATTTCCCATTTGAAGACCATTCATAAATATCTCTTCAACTATGGTATATTAATAACATATTGCCTATAAGACAGTGGCAAATAAGCTACATAAAGAAAAACATTTTTAGAAAGCTATTTAAACGCCCATAAAGCAATATTTAATGATTCAAATCAAAATAGTCCAATAACTACATTTGTTGGTATTGTGTGGTATTTATTTGTTTGCTATAAATTAGTAATAAACTGAATAAAATTTTGGTAAAGCAAACTATTCCTTGCAGGCCATTGTTTTATGGCTGGATGGCTTTCATGAATGTATTATTAAAATTCAAAATAGCAATTGCTCAGATCCATTCTACCCTCCAGGGAAACGTCTGCCTATAGAATTACCCACGACGTCTGCCACTACTTTTGCCACGTGTCACCTTGCCACGCCCTTTGCCAGGACCAACTTTGCCACGACCTCTACCACGACCTTTGGCACGAGCCACCTTGCCACTGTCGCTAACACGACCTTTGGCACGAGCCACCTTGCCACTGTCTCTACCACGACCTTTGCTAGGACCCACCTTTCCACGACCTTTGGCACGAGTTACCTTGCCACTGTCTCTACCACGACCTTTGCCAGGACCCACCTTTCCACGACCTTTGGCACGAGCCACCTTGCCACTGTCTCTACCATGACCTTTGGCACGAGTCACCTTTCCACGACTTTTGGCACGAGCCACCTTGCCACTGTTGCTACCACGACCTTTGGCACGAGCCACCTTGCCACGACCTCTACCACGACCTTTACCTCGAGCCACCTTGCCCTGACCTTTACCTTGACCTTTACCTCGAGCCACCTTGCCTTGACCTCTACCAGGACCTTTTCCAGGGGCCATTTTGCCACGACCTCTACCACGACCTTTACCTCGAGCCACCTTGCCTTGACCTTTACCACGACCTCTACCACGACCTTTGCCAGGGGCCACCTCACCACTGTCTCTACCACCTGCGCCGATGTTTAAAATGTTTACTTCTTCTCCACCACCACCGCCTCCCCCTACACCACCACCACCACCATCTCCAACACTGCCTACCTCTCTACCAACGCTTCCTCCTTCTCCAACGCCTCCTCCTTCTCCATCACCTCCTCCTTCTTCACTATCACCCCCTCCTTCTCCAACACCTCTACCAACGCCTTCTCCTTCTCCATCACCACACACCTCTTCTCCAACACCCCCTCCTTCTCCATCACCACCGCCTGTGCCAAGGTTTACACCACCTCCTCCTCCTCTTTCACCGCCTCCTACCCCACCTTCGCCTCGAGTGTTGCCGCCCACACTAGAGCCAGAATTAGTTTGGATGAATTGTGGAGGATCTTCAACGCATTGGGGTGTAACTTGCCCTACAGTGGAGCAACTGATGCAAGAAAACACACCAGAAAATGTGTCACAGCGAAAAATGTTAGCAAGGCCAATTTCTACGCCGTTTTGCTTTTTGGATTGTGCCAGCCTCTGAAGAGATGCACTCAGACGGTCAGTGGGAATGCGCGATCTGTTATTAGACTGGAATATTTTAGAAAAGACGAAGGCATAATCATTCCACTTTTGAATTGCTTGAATATTTTCGAAGATCGTTTGTGTACTCTGTTCATTAGTACATATACGGTCACATGGGGAGGCATACACATAGAAGATCAGAAGATCTGAAGTATCGTGTTGATTCTCCAAGTTATTCATGTTGGTAAGAACGCGCCACTCTGCGTGCTGGAAGGGGTTTGTGTTCTTGTTAACCATAGCTGCCACCAGTCGTGTACCTGTGTACACCCCACCACTGTTGACTGTTTGCTCCACGATGGCTTTGGGATCCTGGTTAAAGACCTGCTTTATGTCATACCCTTGATTGGTCTGTGGAAGGCTTACAGCCATGCTGTACATTCCTTTGATCTTGTATCTGTAAAGGGGAAGACAAATTACCATTCTCATTCTCAGCATCCTGATAAACAGTAAATCTTGAAATGTAAGGGATTTCTGGGAAGAAAATATGGGATGGGATGCAATGTACAACAACTGAAGAGGAAAATATTTGTGCATCTTCCCATTTAAAGCCTTTTCCTAACATTAAAATAGTAGGCCTATATGTGGGGACTACTGTTACAAATGTAGTCAAGACAATGGTTAGATCTAAACCATAATTCATTTAGACTTGTGAGTGTTTGCAACTGAGTCAAGATCCTTAAAAGATTATTTTGATTCCAAATTGCAATGATTGTTAATATGTGTTTGTGTGTGTGTGTGTGAAAATGTATTTTCCTCGGGAAAGTAATAAAAAAACGTTGAACAATACATTTTCAGAAGGCAGGCGCTTTAGTTCTGTTTATTTTAGTCAAAAGGAAGGGACTCACGTTTTTCTGGTGCTTTGGATCAACCCAGTCAGTTTGTTCTGGTCGACAGCATCTACACAGACACCAGAGGACAAGAACACCACCAGGCCGGCAAACATCCAGCACACAATGTCCATCTAAAGCAAACAAAAACAATAGCAGATATGAGATATAACAAGGAAATATGCAATTCCTGAAGAAATAGCATATGGCTCGATTAACAGAGCTGAAAGAATTCCTTTACAATAATACCATAAAAAGTGTTACTAATTCATGTCTGAATGTTAGCCAATAAGAAGCGTGAGTGAGCCATCAACTAACCTGTTGCAGTAGTGGAGTATCAGAGTGCAGTTATGTATTTTAACACTTAAAATGTTTTAACCAAAGCATTATAAACATGTGCAATTACACAGGTTAGCTCAAGGTTACGGGTAGGCCAACTGTTATCTTTAGGCTAAAGTTGAACACCCAGACCATTAGACTCTTCTGCACCTCCAGTTATCAGTCATATTGACATTTTATTTTAAATAGTAGTATTGATGTAGAATAGTACATTACATTCAAAACAGAGGACTTAATATAAAACTATGAAAAATAGGTTTTTGACTGGCAAAGCATATTAAAAGGTTATAAAAAAGTGTATAATCAAATATTCACAAAAGAGTGTTTACCTCTGATGTTGCCTAATTCTGGATTATAGGTCTGCTGCTTCTGTCCAATATTAGAAACATTCCTATATTATAAGATAATTATGCACATTTTGAGAAATTAGAACAATTGTCTGTTTTGTTTTGACCAGCAATGCACTTTGCAAGCTCTGTTAAGGTGTTCTATAAAAAGTGTATGGTTTCAATAGCCTGGGGTAGGGTACAGTCATAGCAGTAGAAGAGTGTACCTTTGTTGTGTATCTGGATTCCAGGTCTGCAGCTTCAGTCCAGAAATCTGTTGGATTAATTGAAGGTGCTGTTAACTGACCGCGAATGAGCATGAATGTAAGGTCACAGCCAGGTTAAAATATGAGTGCCATCAGACCACCAAACATACCTCTTGAGAACAAAAATCATCATTGTCTGTACGTACCTGTTAGGAGGAAGCTGATGTTGTTCTAATGTTCTCACGTTTATGAGGGACTCATCGTCAAATCTCTTTTGTGCAGTGGTGCAGTTGTGGTTGTTTCAATCTGATAAATTCCTTGTTATTTTTGCAATTTCCTTGTTTCTATTTGGCCAGTTTCATGGTAGTTCTAATCTGATATGCACCTTATTTGTTAATTTACATTGTCTTAATTTGTGCAATTTCATAGCAGTCTTAATCTGATGTACACATTTGCATTTAATTATGTTTAATTCTATTTTCAATGTGATAAACACCTTCTGATCTTTGCTGAGGCCCATCAAGTAACGAAGGCTGTATGGGGAAGTGATCAAGCATGTTTGAGTTCACATTAATTCACACACACACACACACACACACACACACACGAACACACACACACATATAAAATGCTGCTGCGGGATACTTATTTAATTTGTTTAATCTGAGTATTTGTTGTAGTCAAAATATTCCATACATTATGCATGTTTACTCAAAAATGATTTGTATGAGCTCAAGTCAATGAGGTCTATACATAAATAAATACTTAATGTTTTAATTGTCACAAGTATTTAAATTATACAAAATATCTAAAGCAGCGTTAGGTCATAGTATTATTAGGGATATATAATCAGCTGTAATGGGGCAGTTATTTTTGACTGGGAACACAAACTAAACATGAAACAAGTAAGATGTGGTCATGTGCATGTTGCTTGAGGCAGTAGAAAGTGATCTGGCCTGAAGGCTGGTCATAGTTAACTAATTTTAAGTTAAAGATAGTTAAGGTTTAGGTTAAAGATTTATCGTTCTGGATTCCAAATCACTTTTTTTGTTTTAAATGCAAAACTTTTCATCCTTAAGCCGTCAACTTACTTTCCCTTTTTATTCTAGAAATATATTTGCTTCTTCAAGGTCTCAAATTGGTTAGAAATAACCATAAAAAGAATACATTTCAGAATATATTTAAAGCAGTCTTTATAAAACATATACAATAACTATACATTTGTATTATTATTATTTTGCTTGTTATATAACTTTTTCTTTCACCCACCACAGCCTTCCGCCGAGCTAGAAGGTTGTCAGGGCTCATGGTATGGGATGAGGACTGAAGGTTCAGGGGTCTCTTCATACTTATTGTTTCAACAGTAAACTGAAGGTCTGTCCATATCACCTGCCTTCCAGGCCACATTTATCTCTGCCTTATCAGCACAGGTCTATATATTAGATAATGGGCTAAGGTAAAGCAAAATGTATTTAGTTGCATTTACATAAATATGTTATTGTGAAAGGAGTGTTCAACGTTATTTATCTTTTGTTCGTAGTGTTATGTATACTCAATTGCATGATATGAAACATATAACCTTATTACTCAGCGTTTGATAGAGTCCTTAGAATATACTGTAGATCTGTTATGCAACATCGCCCCCTGGTGTACACATGAATTAATAGATACATAGAGAAAGAATGTTTAGTACATAACCTTTAAAAGTCCCAAAAGGTGCTATGTTTGATATTGTGCGCACAAGATAAACAATACCACCATTTCAATAGCACCATTTAAGATCCATTAGATCTTAAAGATTCTGTATCTGAAAAAGGAAAGAGAAAAACAATGTTTTTATAGTAGGATGTACAATATGCACACCAATGATGTGCAAGAGGAAAATAGAGTGCAACTGCCCATGAATATGAGGGATGGTTGCTCTAAAAACTATTGGATTGAAATTAGGGGTTTGTTATAAATACTTTAATAAAAAAATATATATTTACTTGAAAAAATGCAAGGTCACTTCATGAAATTGCATTTTATTATGAGCATTTATAATTGGCATTAAATGTGTTTGGCTGAAGGGTGAACATTTAAGAATGCCTTGATATACAGGTGATAGTGATTTGAAAAGGAAGGTGGCCTTTCATCTTGCAAGATAGTCTCAAAGGTGATTTGATGAAAACAGCACCTTATAATGTATAGTTTACAATGACACCTATATATAATTAGTATGATTTGTGAAGACATTTTGCACCTGTCATTGTGATTCAGAAGGCTGTGGCTCATTTTAGTTAAAAGGACTCACATCTTTTTGATGCTTTGGGTAAAATTAGCCAGATGGTTCAGGTCGACAGCATCTACACAGAAACCAAAGGACAAGAAGACCACCAGGCCAGCAGACATCCAGCACACATGGCCATCTAAAGCAGACATAACTACTAAAACACGGACATACAGTATGAATATATAGCATAGGACAGTGAAATATAGCTGAAAGTTACTTGAAATTTTGTGAAATATATTTATAGTGTGAAAATACTAAATATTGGTTTTGAATGCAAGCAATGCATGTGGTTGGCCTAAGCTATTGTATACATTTTTAGAGCATTTTAGCAGACACTTTTACCAATGCACTTTCAGTTGCTACAAGGGTTAGCTCACAAGCTCCGGGATGCTATAGGCTACAGGTAGGCCAACTCCGGTGATTTAACCCATAACCTTCAGTCTTGGAGTGAAACACCCAGATTTCTATAGACTAACTTTATAACCTATAGACTACCCATAGATATATTGACGTGTTATACTGACATTTAGTTTGAATACAGTAGTAGGCCAATACACAGACACAATTCTTGGAACAATTCACCATTTCTAAAATCTTCACACACAGTTTTTAACAACTCACACACAATGAGCCAAACCTAAAACCTCTGGGTCTGATTGGAACTTTGCCTCAGGAAACACACACAAGCTGTCAATAACACAGGCTACATGTGTTTGTTACACACTGAAGGGATTCATTCAAAGAACTGCCACCAAAATGTTTAGAGATTAGAATAACATTTTGAAATTTGGCAAATTTACAGTTTACACTAAGGGGGGGGCTAATTCATTTTTTTGGGGAGCTATAACCCTTATAATAGATCTGGTGCCATCCCTGACTTATCACAGTGATATTGTTTTACCAAAACAGCATATATACACCCCTCGCTTTCCTTTCTGCCACCAGGCACCACCCCCCCGCTTCACTGGAGACTTGCATGTACTCCACTTCCTCAAAAAGAAATGCTGCCGTAATGCCAGCATCATGTCAGAGATTAAAACAGGAAAATATATTGTCTATTTCATCTTGACTGTTGCAAGCAATGGACGGCAGGGGGGCTGTGCCAGTGGGAGGCCCAGTAGAATCCTCCATCGCTGTCAGGGGACTGCTCTCCGCTCTGCTCCTCTTCCTCCTCCTTCCCCCACAGCTTCTCGCTGTCAGGGAACCACAGCGAGCCCTGGACCGCTTGAAGCTTCTCCTGGGCTGAGACCTCCTCCACAAGGCGGCAGGAGAGAGGCGTGCCCCGGAGACCTTCCCTGGGCTGGAGAGCACCTCCTGCTGGAAGCTCCTCAGCCTTCGTGGAAGTCTGGAAGCAGACAGACAGACAAGCATGGCTCCTAACTACAGTCTAGAAGCAGACAGATAGTCAAGCATGTATCCTTACTATATTTTAAACCAAAAGCTAAACTAAAGCTCCGCCTGTCCCCCTCACATGTAGCCTGCTGACTCCAGACATCTCATCTTCTGGCACTTCAGGTAGAGGAGACTCAAGCGCCGTTTGTCGTGTTGCCGGTGGAGAGACCTGCACCTCGGGATCATGTCCTTCAGGTGCGTCGCCATGGCAGCGAACGTGGCAGCAGCCCTCACTCGCTTGTGAAACGAGCGCTGCCAGCCAAGCTTCGATGCATTGCGCGGGGTCCTTCTCTTTGGGGAGGACCTCGTCACAGGACCCTGCATTACGTAACCAAGGCAGAGAGACGGCAGGCATCAGAGATCATTTAAAAAGGCGGGGCCAGTCACTCTCCAGAACGCTTGTTAACTTTGAACTCAATGCCATAGGGTGCTTCCCCAGCCAGAAGTGCTGCCCCACGCATTGGAAACACATTGCGAAGGCTAGGACATTGTTGTGAGCGGTTTGCATCACTTTGTGTTATTTACGGAGCCAGGGCTGTGTAGAAACACCAGATTATTTTTCCAGCACAGTAAGATAGCTGACTGTGAGGGGATATGTGGCATTTTTGCTTACAATCGCTGACTATATCTTTAATAGAATTTACCTGAACATCAGCAAACATAACCAGCTCACATACCTCCACACATAACCAGCTCACACACCTCCACAGATAACCAGCTCACACATCTCCACACATAACCAGCTCACATACCTCCACAGAATTTTCCACAGAAGCCTCAAGGGAAGCGCTCATACGGTCTTTCAAATATTGATCTGAAAAAAGAAATACGGCACTTAAATAATGATATTTACACAAAGCTGTTATTGTAGTAGTTGGCTCTGCAATGATTATTCTCACATGAACAGGCCCAAACTAAACTAAACATGCACCTTTGTCTAACTCCATGCTGTGATCCAAAGACAAACGTCAGCAAATATACAGCCACTCTCAGCAGGTTCTGCTACTCATTTAAATAAGTTTTTATTATTTTTTGTTTTAATCTTTGCAATACACTAAATAGACTAGCATTTGGTAAATGTACATATTTGTTACAGAATCAGCCAGTCAGTTGTTGAGTACACTAGCAATATACATATATATCTTAACACTGGGCAACGTCCATGTGTTTAACTAGAAGCACTTCAGCAGCTTTCTGTTAGAGACAAACTACCGTCGCACCTCTTTGAATAGCTATTCCCAGGTTTTCCTGTCCCTTCTTCCCCTTTGATCTAGCCCGCGGTCGTTTTTTCTTCGGACTATTGAGGGACCCCTTGGGTGGCGCTGTGGCCGCCACGGAGGCACCGTGAAGTCCCAGGAACCGATCCATACCGGTGTCCTCGGGCAGGGAGTAGCTCGCGAGGTAGGGCATGGGCTGGGCCTCGGACACCTCCTTGCGGAGCGCCACAATGTGCTTGTACAGGGGGCCCAGGTTGGCCATGATTCCCCGAAAGAACACCCTGAAAAGGGACCAGAGACCGTCAGGGCTGCTCGAGCCGCATGAGGCGGTGGCAAACTGACGAAAACACAATAGAATCCACCAACCACACGATTACATTTAAACATTGTAAACTCTGTGTTAACAATTTAACCGAAATTAAAGGGCCAGTGTGTATTTATTACAGGAGATGCAAAACGGACACGCCCCTAAATTAAAGGGCCAGTGTGTATTTATTACAGGAAATGCTAAACGGACACGCCCCCTAAATTAAAAGGGCCAGTGTGTATTTACTACATGAGATGCTAAACGGACACGCCCCTAAATTAAAGGGCCAGTGTGTATTTATTACATGAGATGCTAAACGGACACGCCCCTAAATTAAAAGGACCAGTGTGTATTTATTACAGGATATGCTGAACAGACACGTCCCTGCACACATTTCTCTCTACTGTGATATTTCAGAACCATTATTCCAGAAATGTTATTTCCTTAGAATGTCATATTGAAATTGTTCTTTAAATCGCCAAGAAGTTACCAAGAAAAGGAGCGACGGCAATAAAATTATGTCTTTGCTTTGAAGTTTAAAGGAAGAATGAGCCATCTGGAAAGTTGTAGCAGACCTACAAGGCCCAGATAGATACAGTAGGTGTCAGACAACCTATGTTGTCTGTCACGCATTCTGCTCTGCTCTGCTTATGTGACGCCACCGGAGTTGCAGTGTTGCGAGCCATTGACGGGAAGTTGAGTTTCGATTTACGTCTGTCGTGGTTTATCTAATTTATTGCTGTGTCCGGGATTGTCACGATTTCAAGATGGATGTCACGTGGCCGGGGCCCATCAAAGAGACTAGGCCTACCTGTACAACACGCATCTCCGACGCACTTAATTAATGAGATTTTTAAACACTTTGCATGATAATACTTTCATAATTCCTTACAACTGACAGAAACCAGTTGTATTCCTAGGTATTGACTCAGCAAGGAGAAGAGCCCTCACCACAGACGACTCAGCATACCGATGAACACCACGTTCAACATGATAAACTCTTCCAGTTTCAGCAGCTGCTTGGCTAATCTGCAGAAAAGGCAGATTAAGGCCAACACACACTAGACACAGACACGCACACACAATTTAACAAAATAAAACATTTCCATTTTCCGATAAAATGGTTTGGGTATACAAAGCGTAGCTCAACCAATGTGGGATGTTTGTTCCCAACAATGGTGTCAATGGTGGGCAAGTTAAATCCCCCCTGGGTGTTCCCACAACTACAGACAGGCATGTGGCTGATAAGGTGGCAAGCCGGTAGTGCAGTACAGTAAAAGTAAAAATAAATGTGCATTATTTAATGTCCGCTCCCTCTCTGACAAAGCCCTACTCATCGACCATTTTATAATTGACTACGATCTAGACGTTCTACAATATGCCTAATGGAAACTTGGCAACAATCCAATGTATGTTTCCATCTTAATCAAGCCGCCCAACCTGGCTTTGTTTACATCTCTCAACCACACACACACACACCACAGGACGAGGGGGCGGGGTTGTTGTTCTCTGTGACAAATTAGTGTACCTCCTTAAACTGCATTTGAATGACTTGCTATTAAACTCCCTGTCTCCCAACCTCTGATTGTTTTAACTTGTACTTACCCAACTTTATTTATATATTTATTTTTATATATGTATTTATTTTTATAGAATGTATATTCCTGCCTTGGTCAAATGTTCATTACTATAGTATGTCTTAGTCAAATGTTATATATATATATATATATATATATATTTGCCTATTTACAATGTAAGATGTCCTTGAGTGTTTTAAAAGGCATTCTAAATAAAATGTATTATTATTAGGGCTGAACGATTAATTGCATTTGCAATATAACCGCGATATTATAAAATGCAATTTTCTAACCGCAAAGGCTGCGATTTATACGATTTAGAAGTAATGCGCGCACGTCTGACCCAGGGTTTAAATTGTAGCATCAGGCTTCATGCCATCCTCCTTGTGTGAAGCCTTATATCACTGCTTTTCATGCAGTCATGTTCACCAATCAGAAACACCTCAAGGTGACTGCGTATAGCCTACGCCACGTGAAAGACATGGAAACACATTCGTGGGAGATCTGATGAAAAATTGCCTCCGCTGAGCTAGAAGCAATGTCGGAAAATGTAGGATAATCCCAACGAAAGCAAAGCATGGTCAATGGACACCACACCTACTGTAGTGCCTGCTGTATTGGTTGTTTCCGAGGAAGTTGGCGAC
>JAODTR010056013.1:0-17484 GCA_025399935.1 Amblyopsis rosae
ATCAGGTGTGTTGGAGCAAGGCAACATCTAAAATATGCAGGGCACCGGTCCCCGAGGACCAGGGTTGGGGAACCCTGGACTAGAGGACAATCAGCAGCTAGATTAAGTTTTTCCCTAGATGACGTGTACATTTTCCACCAGTGGCTGACTTAAGCATTCTGATTAGGAAGACCAATAGCAAAGGAAGCAATTCCTCTGGAATTTATTAGCGTCCCATTTTTGACAAATGCTTTTGTTTTAAGGCGTTCCAGGCTGATACTTTGTTTCATGAGCTAGGATGTCTTCACCTCTACTATGTATATCTAGTGAGGTATGTTACCCTTCTAAATTAGTAGGAAATTTAAAAAAGAAAATTATATTGCAGCCTTGCTAATAATCCACTACGTATTAATTACAGTCAGACCGTCAGACACAGATCAAAGTTCAGTCATAGATTACTAATAAATTAAAATACAAATTAACAATGGATTGCATTAAGAGTGAGCGTCAAATAATTCTACAAAGTCCTGCTGTTTTAGGGGGAGCAGGATACCATTTGCCATGCACATTTTCAGGCTCCCCTGGAACCTAGAACTGCAACTGCATTTTCACTATAGTTTCTTAGAAAGCCTAGCACTCCAATTATAAAATGGTCAAACTGAACGTCACTAGACCTAATTTGCTAAAATATTAATGGTGTCATCGGGTCACGGGATTAAAAACAACCATCCCTCTCACACACACACACACACAAAGTGTGTCTTATCCATGAGATGAAAAAACAAGGATGGAAAAATCCCACAACAACGCAAATGTTACAAATGCCTTACAAAAAGGTCAAACGTAAGCCATTGTTTACAAATTGGCAATTTGGCCAATATGGCCCTCATAAACCACAATTAATTAAATGAGTTGTTTGTTTTTGCTATCCCTGTGTGCATGTGTGCGTTGTTTGTATGTGTTATACGTGTGCATACTATGCACTGTATTAATCCTCTTCCTTAGATAAGAATTGCGGGGATCAGTGTGGTTATAAGTGGTTATAATGCCCCCTCCCTTATAGCGCAGAGATCCGGTTGGCTCAAAACAAAGCCTCTTTACTGCCACTGATAGGGAAAAGCTGTTCCTGTTCCCACCCCTCCCTCCGCTCCTCATTTCCGGGCCATCCTGCCATCTAATGTTCAATACTTTTTAGGGGCTGAAGCGATCGATCTGTGCTTCACTCTGACACACACACACACACTTCTGTATGAGTGCATTACCTCCCTACGCCTGTCTGTCAGCACTCCTTGAAGAGTACCTCACCCAGGCCAGCCATTAGTTCTCCCAATAGCAAACAAGCCCCATTATCACTGCTTACATGGCAGAGAAGCTGCTCAGTATTCAGCTCTCAACCTCAACTAATGTAACCTAATGCGGTATACAGTGCATTCTGGGGTCCCCTGTGTTGTCTTATTAGAAGACTAGAACTACAGGAAAAATCCTGCAATTCTGCCGTTCCCGTGGAAGAAAAGCTGGAAGCAGAACACCCAATGCAGGAAGAATTCAGGAGCATACTGTACACATAAGACCTGGCCTGGTTTCAAACAAACGAGGTGGTGGATGTTAAAGGTTTACTGCCCTATATGTTTTGTTTTTTTAAACCCCCGCCTGAGTCCTGTCTATCCCCAAAAAGCTCCAACACTAACATCAGTTCCCATTCCTCACCTAATGTTACAATGTACATCAATGTACCACAAAGCTTTGCACATTAATATTTGTACAATTTACTTCACTGGATTGCTGAGAGAAAACAAGAAAGTAGCAAACATGAATAGCCTACTTCTAAACTTGACACTGTCTTGTTTAGGTTAAATCATTTAGTAATTATTTCGTAGGCTATATCAATTTTATTTTATCCTGAAAAGTATTTCTACCATCCTGTGCGCTAGGTAAAGCTGAACTGACCAGGTAATAATAGCACGTCAGCTGCCTGCAAACCCTGCCTGGCTCGTGGTGCAGTGGACCAATTTATCAGAGCAACCACTAAAATACAAATTGGATGGGGTCATTTGGGGTAGGTTTTCATTGCACATGCTCATATTATAGCATTTGCAGACCACATGAAAACGTTCTTTAAGGCCCCACGCCATTGAGCGCGAGAACAAGACACTCGGGAAAGCAGTACGGTGCGTGTCACGTAAAGGGGATCCAAGAATGCGTCACACTGCTGTAGGCTACTTGGACAAGAGCCCTTTCTCACCTGGCCAACCTCGGCGATTCCAACGGAGCCGTCGATACGGGGACGTTTACACTCCGCACCGGTTGCGTCCAGCAGAGCGGCCGCAGTCTGAGCGTCAGGCTCCGGGTCTCCTCGCTTCATGCCTCGGACGGCTACGGGAGCCCCATTCGGGTTAGCGTGCACTCCGGCCATTGTTTCCAGCTCTCTATCCCGGTCCATTAGACCCCGGGAAACGGGCAGCATGATGGATGCGACGTCGGTCGACATTAACATTTAAAATCCCCTAGATTACCGTCGCTATCTAAATTAGGGAAAAATAGTCACCTATTCGTGGCCACTTAAGTATCCTAATTTGGTACCAGTGGAAAATTCCCAGTGTTGTGTCCAAGGGCCAAGCAATTTTGAGTGTAGCCTACTTTTGATTCGCTGCAATAACTCAGATCATAGTCTACAGTGTTTGCGTCAGGCCTTTATATAACACTAGTTCATAAATGCTAATACTATCAATTAGCGATTTTGTCATTTGATGTTAGCGCAGAGCTTTATTAAAAACAAAATTAGATTGGCTCAACACCGGCTATTCCACTGATAAAATTCAAATAGTCTGAAACATGAATGGCCAATGTTTTCCCAGCTTTGTGATGTTGCCGTGTGTTTGCTGACAATGTATTTACTGCGGACGGCCCAAGGCCTACAAGCCCCGATCAGATCATAACAAAGAAATTAATCTGAAGATGATCGCTGTGAAACACAACGCGCGATTCCTATTAACCCTTTATTCAATAACACATCAACATCCTACCGCGACCTCGAGAAGAATCCCTAAACATGTCCTCCCTATCGCCTTTCCTCCCCGTCTAGGAGCGATCACTTTTACCACACAAAGGTGTTAACTATCCTCGTCAGGAGCTCTCCTGCCCCATGATAGTCCACTATTCTGAGTAGAAGATTCCCACAAAAACAAAAGACAATGGGACTGCAGCGTGGTCTTGTCCCTCGCTCGTTATTTTTTTCCTCCCGTTTCGCGGTGTGCGTTCTTGTGGCGTGTGCGCTACAGAAAGGAAATTATCTTCCCTCCCCCTCTTCGTGTAGTCATTCCTCTCTCCCTCTCCCCTTCCCTCGTCCCCCCTCCTCCGGTCTTCCGCTCTCCCTTTGAACGATCAGCCAGCCAATAAACGCAGTGTGCCGCAGTGCTTACATACATCTCATTTGGTGGAATGTGTGTGTGTGTGTGTGTGTGGGGGTGGGGGGGTAATGTTTTTCTGTCCATAATGTAGGCTTACTTAACCTAAAAAGAGCGGTCATTTCATTTTTTCCTATAACGCCAGCCTGAAAAAATACGTTTAAACGCAGTTGCAGCTCGATCATAACCGATGTAGATCACAAGAACTATGCTGAGTCAAAACTCAATTGCCAACGATTCTCATGCCTACCTTATTACACAATAGTTAAACCACTACACAGCCCAAGGTCTTCTGCGCCCAGTAATGTGAGACGAAGAAACCTACACCATTTTCTCCACCATATTTGTTGCTTTAGTGACCCCCAGTGGCTGAATACATTGTTGAACACAATAACTAATAGCTGAAGGAGGTTATATGATCAATCTTGGGCATAACATGCAAAAGTATATGATAGAAACATGCGAAAGTATGATAGAAACTACGTGATATTTCTTAACTACATTAAGGCTATTTTTGCTTTAAACTGATGTGCACAAGGGATAGCCCAGGAAGTTGCTTAGAGCCCATAGCCCAAGCATAATTGAAAACAATCGGCTTGCCACTTTGCTGGAAACCTTTTCACAGAGAACTTCCTGCTATTTAAGATAAATTTAAAAAGTTATCCAAAAACTAAAGCAAAAACAAACCCGGAATTTCCTCAGGATGACTTTTATTGACAACAATTTTAAGCCAAGGACTGAAAAGGATAAAGGATGGAGAACCAATTAGGGTTTACATTGCATCATGACATTTTCTCCCCTCAGTGAATTCCTGCTGGTACAGAGTCAGCAACTCAGCATCTTACCAGTGACCTGCCTCTTCCACAGCTTAGCTAGAAAACAGGAAATGGATCAGATTATAAATAATTCAAAACACACCACATTACCAAGTCATTGTCACATTGAATTACTGCCACTCAATTCTCTGGCTCTTTTCCCCAGCAATGTGTGCTAAAGGAGGGGCTACTCCTTACCGTCATTGGCCAAAGCATCCCTCTACACATGGGCCGTCACGGGGCGAACACACTTCAGTGGAACACATGAAGTAAATCTGAAATAAATACAAATGAATTAACATTAAGTCATTAGACACCTTGATCCCCCTCTCCAAATGGAACAAAACAGACCCTCTTACAGACACGTGCAGCTGCCCTCCGCTGCATCTAGGCTACAGTGTTGCCCTTATGCTCCCGTCCCATGCTTTACCCTTATGGGGTGTTCACTCCTTTCCTGTACCACCGACTGTCAGTTTGCTGTTATGAATGTTGTCTCGCGTCACATTTTCTTTTTTAAGTGCATTACTTTTTTAAATCATGCATTTAGAAGGTTTATAAAACCGTTCTCAATAGCCAAGACTCTATTGTAATTAGATTTTGCCTAGTACAAGAACATTTGTCAATAATGTAGTTAAGATTACATTGTCTATTCAAAGATATTTTTAATGAATAAACTGTTAAGCAGAAATATTGTTTCCAGCTAAAGCTTTAATCAATTGTACATTTACCATTGCTTTATGAGTTGTGAACAAGTAATCTGTAATAAAGTTGTATGTCATTAGTTAATACACTTGCACACCAAGTAATATAGAAAGGTAACTTGCATAACTGTGTTGCTACAGTAGTATATGACTTGTTACTTTCTGCCAATTTATAACCCGATGACTCAACCTGGTGTAACTACATCTTTTAGTGTGGAGGGGAGAGGTTCTCTGCCTAATACATTTGGAACGCTATTGGGCTAATACAAACAAGTCAATCCCCTGGCTTTTTGTTTCCAAGAGGAAATACCACAACCATTGAGACTTACATTTTTTTTTCACATATACATGTTATTTTCTTTCCACACTAAAAATTCAACAGGGATTCTATCACAACATATACAGTATGTGTAAGCTAAGAGTATACTAGTTGCTATAGTGCATCAATGTAATACACACTAAAACGCCTTTATAAACCCCTCATCACACCTATGCATTATGCACCCATGTAGCTAAGGTAATAGTTAAATTCACCAAATCTCTTCTCGCATTTATATCTTAATTTTTTCTTTCAGATAAAAAGGTAAGCATAAATCTGTACGTCTACACAGCCCTGGCTCTGTAAACAGCAATATAAACAGTGTCAAACATTACTCACAATAATGCCACTTGTCTCCCTATTGCGTTTCAATGTGTGGGGCGAAACTTCTGAGGGAGTATGTTTTGATCTTCAAGTTAGCAAGCGTTCAATAATGACTAACCTAAAAGTTTATAGCCTACTCTTCCCAGAGTTTCCGTTGACAACTTTAGTAATCAACCACACAGAGCAAATGACAGCGATACACAGTTGTGCATTTGTCAATTAAGTCCCCGTGACCCCCACCTCCTCATCTGGGTCCATGGGTTTGCCGTCCTGCAGGAACTGGAAGGTGCTAATGGTGAACCTGCGGGTGTGGCCCAATGGAGACCCTGGAGGGGGCATGGCCAGGGCCATCTGCTGAGAGGCAGGGTCCAAGGGGTTGGGGCATCTGGGGAAGGGAAGAGAGAATAGTCTCATGACATTATCCTGCTCTCACAAGATACAGATTGACTTGTGTGAAGTCTCAGTCTGGAACCTCAACTCAAAAGCCTCTATCATAAAGGCAGTGACATGTCAATCAACTTCCTTACTCACAGTAGGCTGTTCGATAGCATGTCGGTGGAAACAAAGCATTTCCCAAAATGGCTTTGGCTGCCGATTGACGGGTTCCAGACTGATACTCACCACAGAATGACTGCTGCCTCACAGTACAAGACCATCTCCCCCTGAAAGTGACCATATGACTACCTGCCACTAGAAGTCAGAGCACCAGCATCCGAGACCAAAACACATTGGGCCAACCAAGCACACAATGTAACCAAAGAGAAGAGGAGCTCCGATTAACAAAACACACAAATCACTCGTAAAAGCTTAGTAGTTTGCTGCCAAAATAGTGTTGAAAATAGATAAAGCACCCTTATGGCCAAAGTAAACAAAGTGCTTTGAAAGTTTGTCAAACAAATTGATTGCAATTTATAAATATAAACACTTAAAATAAAGTGGGGTCAGTGATTGGAAGATAATACACTGTCAAATGCAGCGAATATCTCCTCACGGTCCTCTAGCTGCCCTTTCTGTGCATGCTGGGGGGAACACGTGCTGGGGCTTCTACTGTAACACAGCCTTGGCTCTGTACAGGTAACAAACAGAATGTCGCAGGCCGCGCCACACGATCCTAGTCTTGGCAAAGTGTGTCCAATGTGTGGGGTGGAGCTTCTGAGGGAGCACCCTATGGCGCTGAAGAGGCGTTTTTGTTTTGATAAGAGTTCAACAAGCCGTCTCCAGAATCACTGACTCCAGATGTAAGGCCAACATACAAAGTGAATGGAACATGTGTTTACATTGGCCTAAACAATGAACCCATGTAAAACTAAAAACAATACAACCACCACTACTACTCGCCGCACCCCACAGGGCCAGGGGCAGCGGGCACCCACCCATTGTAAAGCAGCACCCAGACGGCGCGTCCAGAGCGGGGGTAGGCCAGGCAGTAGTGCACCAGCAGCCGCACGGCGGGGTCAGGCGCGTGCAGCAGACGCACCTCCAGGTGGAGGGGCTTTCCCAGCAGCATCTGCAGGGGTCGGTGGTACTGGGGGTAGTAGTCACTGTACTGGCCATCTGGGAGGACATGACCACACTAATGAGCCCCTTTCACATAGCAGACACATTCATGTAGCATCAGGACACAACTGTTGAGGCATATTACCCCATTGTTAAGTAACACTTTGACCACATCTCACGGCCCACTAGCTTACTATTCTGTGTGCATGCTGAGAAAATAATCAGGTGTTTCTACTGTACACAGCCCTGGCTCCGTAAATAGGAACAAACCAAGTAGGCCTAAAGGCCAATCCATGCTCATGCTGTAAAGCTATGCTGTAATGGAACTACCTACTACTGTCCATCTGTCGACGCAGCCAACAACTGTCTTGCCAGTGCATGGCAATGCCAGTGCATCTTTATAACATCCTATACATGCAGACTGTCTCCCTTTAACAGTCCTGGTATTATTAGATCAGTTGGAAAGTAATGCTTTTATATGCCTTGCTTGAGCATTATTAACCAAGACTATGACTTGGCACATGACAAGACGGGAATTTTCCTATGGGATTACTTGTTTGGGCAGCGAAAAGATGTCTTTTATAAATAAGATTTTCCATCAGCACAGATTGTCCCTCTGATCAATGTTGGTGTAACTAAGCTACCCTGGTAATAACATTTTTTTTATTGCCCATTTCAAAAACAAGACCACGTACCTTTGGCGATCCTGAGCTGCACTCCAAACACACCCTCCTGGTGGACCGAGGGCCCCAGAGACGGAGTCTTCACCAGGTAGCTGGCACTCACGGAGCCCGGCAGGTACCGGCACTCCACCAACAGCCTGACGGGTAGGTTGCCACGGAAACAGATCAGACAAACTGTCTATGTACATTCACGAGGTTGTCTCATCTTTGACTTTTGCTTCCCCAGTAAAGTATAATTAGCTAAACAACCACGCACTGTAAATATGATACATTTATCCATCCATATTAAATCCATTTTGAAATTATAGTCCTGACTGAAAAACAATTCACTGTCAAGACATTCAATGTATTGGGACATCCGTTTATGCTTTCTGAACATATCACACCATGCTAGTTCAACCTGCTTCCACCATGAGAACATGCTTTAACAGTTCTGTAAAAATCAGCCCATATTTATTAAATCATGAAATACTTAATTTAAAACAGGGCTAATTTGTCTAGGCATGTTGGGGTTTGAACCCAAGACCTTTCACCTGGAAGTCCTTAGTACCCAGATGTCCAACCCCTACCTCGTCCACAATAGGGGTTATGTCGAACATCACACGACCAAACCGAAACACAGGTCTCAGTGCTTCCGCTTATCGGTGAAAGCGATAACATTAGTTTGAACTAAACTGTCAGCGTAATATTCACTTTTGAGTCATCAGATAATCTAATGGTTTTTTATTGGGTAAATAATTGACAGACTATCATCAAGCGACAATATTAAAGTTATATTTAGAATGGGCGAGTTTCTATGCGGCCGAATACAATCACAGCCTAACAGATTAACAGCTGCTACAACTAAGAAACCAACATTTTATCGTACAGTGCAGGACAATGTTTGTACATTAGCCTATTAGCTAATTTACTTTGGGTCTGCCAAACTGTAGACAATTATTTTGTAACATCTAGCCTACATGTATTTATACATTTCCATTTGTTCAACCAGTGCAATTAATCTGTTGACAGTCTATTCCGATGAGTTAACAGCTTGATCAGGCAATGAGCTACATTACTCCATTGTTAATAGCCTAATGTACAGTGAACGGCGTGTCGGCTAAAGCTGGTTGCTTGTGCTAGCTAGTAGCCTATACGATCCTACATGTAAACAAGCATAATGCAGCTGGTCTGTTGCTTTTCATTCTGAAATTTAACTTGTCGACACGTGTGTAGATAGCGTGTTGAGCATAAGTTAAGTAACAGACCCGCAGCAGAGAATAGACTCCCCGCTCAGATCGTATGTTGATAGAATCTTTAACGTGCAAACATTTAGAAGGCCTATTCCAGCTCATCCTAACCGGAAGCGATGAGACCCGTTTTACAGAATGCAGAAGTGAGTTGTGCATAACCCTTATACTGGGCAAAGATGGTCATTTAGTGATTGACTTTACTGCAAGATGAAATGCAGAGTGTCCCCACCGGATAGGAGAGTCTCTTGTGATGCTGCCATAATTGAGTGTGATGGACTGGAAAAGGTTATGGATCTCCACCACGTAGATCACCGCCTTGCCGATGGCCTGCCAACACAGTGTTGAGCATGACAGTGACCTATAAATCACACCAGACCAGGGTGCCTTCATATACAGCCAATTGTCATTGTGAATGCAAAACTTTTAGATGCTAGTTTGTGTTAAACATTCCAAATGGTTGGACTTAAACTCTAACCCTGCGTGTTTGTCAAGCGCTACATCCTCAAACAGTGTGCACCCAAATGTTTGGGGCAAACTTTGTTTATTTTCCCCACTGGTCAGTTAACATATTATTCAATCAAAATAAATTATATACAATAGTCAGTATCCTGGCCAGGAACATTGTTTTAAATAAGCTTAAAGTGCAATTTGCAGGTTAAAAACCACTGTTGATTAATGTGTTGGAAAATTACATTTTGTTTCTGCAAGAGTTTTGTGATAACTTAAAAATAAAAAACTTTATCCGACGTCTCAAGCTTAAGAAATATGTTTCAAAACACTAGTTTTGACACTGAGGAGATGGGTTATAATCTTATGGATATGATGGACCATAGCTATATACTTATGAGCATTCCAGGCATCAAAGAGACCAGGAACAATAAAGGATTAGAAGAAATAACAGCCATCAGAAAGACATTAATTTATGGTGTGAGAAAAAATTAGCGCTGAATTATTTTCTTCTAGTAGATGAAGTTGAAGTTCCATCTCTTCACATGTTGTAGACTACATAGGCCTACCAGTAGCCTAACACACACACAAGCACAAAATATATTGAGTTTGATTCCTTTTCCCCTAGGAAGAGGAAAAGACTCAGTGTCCTGTAAAGCTGGAGGTTGTGCAACCTGCATCTACACAATATTGCTTCATGATGAAAACTATGCCCACTAGCAAAAAGCAATCATCCTACTATACAACTGTTCAGACACGTTATTAAATACAGCGTCTATTAGCAGACAGGGCTTCACAGCAGACCCCACCAAATGACGCAATTTAACTTTTTGAAAATGAAAAAAATAGTTTTTAAGAGCACTGCTTAAAATGCCGACTTATTGTAGTTCTGTCTATCACTTGTAAAGCATCAAAAATGGTCCATTGACTTTTCAAACATTAATTTCTGAGTAATAGATTTCAATTTAGTGAAAAATGTAACCTGCAAGTTTCACTTTAAGCTTATTATGCTTACCTTAACTTATCCAAGCATTACACTTGCGCTACCCAATATTCCATTGAAGTACACACACACAAATTGCTCATCTCTTTCAATAGTTTTTTTAAATCTAAAGCGCGCATGTGACTACATTATTTCATTACTACAACTATTACAACGCAAACTCTTCAAACAAAGCGATTGGGAAACTGTTTGAATTGGTTTGCAAACATTCGCCATTGGTTTGCCAATTTGAACACACATCAGACCAGGTTCACACGACATTAAAACAGATTAACGGCAGCTCACCAACCGCCGCGCGCCACAGCCATCCATGGGGATCTTGAAGAGGGCGTAGTTGCGGGTCACCTTGCGGGGCTTGCAGCTCGGGTCGCCGGCGGCAACGAGCGATGCCGGAGACAGGGGTGGGTCGGTGAGGGAGGCGGGCACAGTGAACACAAAGTGGTGGTCACGCGAGCACTCTGCAGCGAGAGGACATTCATGTTGTTACGGAAAGGTCACGCAAAAACCAAAAAGTCAGGAATCTCAGGAGGCGATTGATGAACGAGACCCACAGCATCCAACAGACTTCACACCGTTCGTGGCACATGCCATTTAGAACAGCGCTGGGACACCGCCATTAACTTTTCCAGAGGAAAAAACAAATACCAAGCCGTACAGCAGGGATCATTAAACAGGTCTATGGCAGCCCAGTGGGTGAGACAACTGACAAAAAGGTTACATTTTTTATAATTTCACCACAAATTCTTTTTACATGAGACCATGGCACATATTCAGCCTTATGTACATTCTATTCATTTTACTACAAAAAGGTATACAAAACACGTGGGGTATTAAACTGTCACATTCATTCTACATGGAAAAAGGCTGTGAGGGAGGGATGGGGGGGGGGGGGGGGTCACAATGCCAGTGGGGGACAAACAGGAACAAGCTCACCATCCATGGGGTAGTAGCAGTCAGGGGGCTGCGGGCTGAAGCAGCAGCCCAGGGAGGTGCACTGTGCCGGGGATGGAGACCCAGAGCCACAGGGGAGGCGTTGTTCCGGGGGAAGGCTGCAGCCTGCCAGGCAGCCGCACAAATGTCAGCCACGGTGGAAACAGCGAAAGACCGCCCCCCCACACCCTTTGACATTTGACAGCATCCAGTCAGCAGTGCCATTAGAAAACACCGCCAGTAGCCTACCTTTACGGGACCCGGGAACAGCAACCGGACACGATATCTGCAACTCTCTCTGGCCACTTGGTGTCACGTAGATGACATTTACCATGTACTGATTGCCCTGTTGGGCATTTTAGTGGAAACCTTGGTTACATACAGCACATAAGACGCATACAGTCTTGTGTGTCCATCCTGATCTTGCAAGCTCCATTGACATTTCAGTGTCCAAGCCCTCAATGCAGAAGTGTTTGCTACCCGTTTAGAAAACAACCAGGACCATCAGTGGCAAACCGTAGATTTACACAAGCTGTTCAATTTTCCAACAGAATCTAAAAACATTCTGACTGGGCGAGATAAAGGTAGATTGTCAAATCATATGCAAGGAATTTTGATTGAAATGCATCAGCGTCTGCTCCATGACAAACGCTTTTGAATTGAGGGGTTCCAGACAAGTATGACAGGATGTATGTCACAAGGCTAAGATACATTGTTTATCGGCTTGATGTTGAACGCGCCTTGACACTTAAACGGCAGTTTACAGTGTAGGGGAAATTCAACAGGACGGTGCCATCTTTCTGCTTGCTGGAAGAATACCCACAGTCGTCGGCATCATCCAAGTTCAAGCGGTTCCCTTGGAGGTCTGGAAATGACAAGGATGAGTACCTAAACAAACAAGGCAGCAGGCACACTGCCGGCAGCCATCGTGTTCTGTAGGCAAACAGAACCACATGAAAAAGAAGCCATGGCCACATTCAACAGGCTGGATAGAGTTGGGACAAAGTATGTTAGTCATAACAAACCAAACATAGCCTTACTCCTGTAACTGGTTGGTGGGGGGGAGGGAGAAGAGCAGCCCCCAAACAATGTTTCAGAGAAGATGGCAACCACATGTGATAAAGACCTGCGCACACACACAGTACACAAAACTCACATGCATAGATGGCTCACACACATGCAAGCGCACACACACACACCCTTGACAACAATCCCAGAGACGGGCCCAGACGGGAGCTCCACAGTCATTTTCTTCGAGGAGCAGTAAACCGTCGGCATGGGGACAAGGGGAGGGTCTACGCCGGCTGGGACAGTGGGATAGGCTGGGGGAGGGGTGGAGGGGCCCTGCATCCCCCGATACGGACATTGCAGCTCCAAGGCTCTGTGCTTCCCTGTCGACGTGTCCCAGATCTTCAAGCGGAGGTAGATGGTGTTGGAACCCTGGGGGGAGGGGGCAGGGAGTGCCTGGATTAATACCAAGCATGGAGAGCACACATCATAGAGATACTTTAGCAACGGTGGACTCAGACACTAATAATAATCATAATAATAAGTTGTCAAGGTCAAAGGAACGCATTAGCTTTTACAAGCTTTCTCCAGCATCTGACTCAACCTTTAACGAGAAGAACCAGCAATCCACTGTCGAGAAATAAATGCATTGATATGAATCTAAGTCAAGCTATTGTTAGAATAATGACAGCAGCATGTCAGAGCCAAAATACAGACACATTCAGTCATCCAATTAAGCCAATTGAAATAATTAAGCCAATTGAAGCTTTGTCAGGATTAGCTCACCCACAAGTTTAAATGTTAACGGTAATCTGCAAAAACTGTTGAACAATTTGAGGTTATAGGAAGTATAGAAGTACAGATGACCAGAACTGAGACTCCCACCCGTTCCTGAGTGTGGCAGGAGGGCAGGGGAGAGTGGAAGATCACGCCAGGTTTCTCCGTTCTCTCCAGCCTGTAGCCACAGTGTGGTGGCACACTGGACAGGTGCAGCCACGTACTGCCTTGGTCTGGCATCAGAGAGAAGCCATTAGGACAAAGAATACTAAAAGGGCAACAGAACGCATCTCTATGGTGGAGTAGCTCTGGTGTCATGCCCAAAAGTCATCGTTTGATAGAAAGTGGTTAGAAATATGGTTATATTCCCCAACTTTAAATAAAATTAAACTTGTAAAAATAAATGTATTAATAGAGCATAAAGCTGGTTAAATAATACATATAGGATTATTCAAACATCAGTCAATCATGTTAATTAGGTTTGTCTAGTTTCCAAATACAAACAAGGATATTTGACATGGCAAACAGACAATACTATAGTAGCCTATATTAACTACAGTAATGTCATTTCTGATTACCGTAAACACCACGTTTTGACTGTTTACTGTCTCAAGTGCATCTGCATAGAGCGCTGGAAATTTAAGCACAGGTGTGTAGTCTGCATAAAGGGGGCTCCATCTCAACGTGGGAGTAATTTTATGTTTGCGCCTCACTTCATTCTCTGGTTAGTTTGAACAGCTAGTACAAAAATATGAATGGGTGAAAATGTGTTTACATAATACCATATCAATGTGAAGACGTCACCCTAGAAAGGTAACCATCTACAGTAGCAGTAAGGTTTTAAGTCAAATTGTGAAATTTCACAATACAGCCTTTGTGTAATTAGATTACCGTTTTATTGTAGGAATTATTTTGAACGCTTCGAGTAGCCAGTCAAAACTTTCATATTGAAGTAGCTTTGTATGACATTATGCCACTAGATGGCAGACTAAGAAGAGCAGCATTTCAAACAAACAAGTGCTCTGTGGGCCACACACATCGATTTGTGATGTGGCCAATTACAGTTGTTTTATGTCAATCTTCATATTGAAAATGGCTGTTTGATAAGAGGGGTCGAGATTATACAAATACAATTAAACTAAATTAGTAAATTAAATGTTTCAATTCAAGGGCGATTACGTTAAAACTGACCTAGCACATTTAGCGTCCCCTTGTTTTTGTAGTACAGCATTTTATTTTAGCCTCATGCAGTTCCATTTCGCCACAGTTTGGTATTAGGTTGCAGACCTGCCAATGATAAGACCCACCTATCCACCGCATCATGGCTTGATTTAGCTGTGTAGAATAAAGTATGCACAAAGATTTACAGCCTATTTACAGATGCATACAGAAATCTGGTTGCATGTCAAATAAATGAGAAAACTTCCAACCTACAAGCCTGAAAGACTTCGTACATAATCGAGCTAGATCAAGGCAGGCAGATTATGTGGCTGTGAGGGCGTGGTTTACGATTGACAGGAGCTCTGCAACAATCTAAATGCAAACTCATTCTAAATTAAAATGGTGGTGAATGTAATTACATGCAGCTGAAATAAAAGTACTGGACAAAAACAAAAAATTTATAAAAAGGATAGGACAACGGGATCCTAGTGTTTGTTTTAAAATCACTCGAATTGAGACATTAACGGTCATTTGTCAATGACTTAAATTCAATGTAACCTGTTAATTTGATATATAGTTTTAATAAAAACGTTAATCACCATTTACTGCCGTTTGTATGTTTCGTCTAAAACACTATTACAACAAGGCACAGTATTTCAGGGCAAAGCGTCTTGTAAAGTATCCTCATGTGGCCCTGATGAGAACCAACCACTACAAACAGAGGATGTTTGGCAGCTGGGAGCACATCTCCAGATCTGTCTCTTAATCTGCCCCATGCGTTCACAGACCACAACAAACACACTGACCTTTGACCTGAACGGAGTCCATACGGGCCCAAGGCAGGAAGGCCACCATCCTGCTAGACAGACACCAGATGGAGGGGGACAGCGGCGAGGGCACAGGGCGGGCCGTGGTGGTGGTGGTCGCGGTGGGGAGTGCTTGAGTGGCGGGTCTAAGGGTGGGAGGAGGCTCTGGGGCAGGAGGGGAACTGGGGTGGGGGGGGTAATAGTACCTACACACAGGGTTGTCGTACAGGAGGCACCACTCTGGCATGCTGGAAGGATAATAAGACACCTGGGAACCCCAGGGGTAAGAGGAGACTCCTGGGTATTGTAGTGCCACCGGGTCCTTGGGGGGAGGAGGTGGCGGCGCTGCGGGTGGGAAGTGGGGGAGCATGTAAGGAGGGAACGGAGGCACTTGTTCCACTGCACCACGGCTCACAGTGGCAGAGAGAGACGCTTGGCTAAATGCGGGGTAGGAGTGGAAATAGGTGGAATACGGGTCAGAGAGAGGCTGTGGGGGGCCTGGAGGTACGATGAGGGTCTGGGGAGGGCCTGGTTGGGCCTCCACTGCCACAGCAGAAGTGTAGGGGTAATACAGGGGGTGTTGCTGCCCAAGGCCCGTTGGGTAGAAAGACTGTTGGGGTCCAGGTGGAGAACCGCCTGGGAGGGGCTGTGGACGCGGAGGGTAGGCCTGGGGGAACCACAGCTGCTTGTCGGTCAGTGTGGGTGGTAGAGCAGGAGGGGGGAACATGGGGTACCGGGGGTCACCACCAGGTGTAGCTGGCAGCAGATACGGAGGAGAGTAGAGGGGTGGTGGAGGGCGTAAAGGACATGACAGGGCGTATTCCTGTCCGTGCAAGAGGAGCAGCAGACAGGGCCCAGCCTGGGAGAGCAAGGAAGACAATTCACCCGACGTCACCCTCAAGGAATTTCTCACTCAATACCTTGTTAAATCACATGCTGCATTCAGCCTAGAAGTTGCACCATAGTATTATAGAGTAAGTGAAAAATGTGAGTCATTTACAGTAGCCAGATTTCAATGGTCACATGTGTACAGGTCCATTTCTTGGCTGTAGACCAAGTCAAAATGTTGCTTTGGAATAGCTAGACCAAAAAATACATTAATAAAAATATTTGCGACTTAGTCCTGAAAATATTCTTATTCGACTTGATGTCAATCAAGGCACATGGATGACAGACCAGGGAGACACTGGTGTCCCTGGCTTGTGGTTACATGATTGCTGGATAATTTGAATCAACCATGCATGTTAAACTTCCCTTCACTTCCATTGGTGCTCATGGCATTCATCGCTCAGTATTTGTATCAATTAGACCTCCAGGCTATTTTAGCCCAGCCTAATTGGTCTGCTACGGTCAAGCAAGCAGGAACCTCCACTGCTGAGAAATTAATCAAATGGGGGTGTGCCAAATCTGCAGTTCCACAAATGGCCACTTGACAATGTTAATTTCATTGACGAAAACTGACAAATATTTAGTCAATGGCTCTTTTCCATGACAAAAGGGAGACGTTAAAAGACAAAATAGATTACTGATAATAAAAACTATTACTACATTTAAGATGTATTTTATGCCTGCCTGCATATTTTATGTAGTTTCACACTTACATTTATAAACAATGTTCACCCACTAGCATCAGACCAGCTAGCAGAATCAGAGCAGCTAGCGCACCATGACATATTCAGTTAGAGTTTGACGACTTACCCCAATGGTAACGCATGGAGCACCAAAGGGGATGAAGAAGATCAGCTCTGTGGGTTTGGACTGTACACGGTAGGCACAGTTGGCTGACACAAACGGCCCCTGTGTCCCGTTCACTGCGGGACAAGAAAGCATCAGACCCATTTCTCAACTTGTCAATCCTCTTTAAAACTAATGAGTCACAAACAACTTCTACAACGGGAAAAGATGACAATATTCTTCATCAAATATGACGTAACAGTATCATTGCCAATCAAGAGCAGCTTCATTTGTTCTGAGCCGGACAACTTGCAAATGCTAACATGTATGCTTAGGACAGCAAGGGACTTAAATGATTTTAAACAGATGGAATGCTGAGCAATTTAGCCATTTTGTTTCCACCAGCATTTACCACAGTCCTATTATTTACAGGTCAAAACAATTGAGGCTGCAGTCAGTTACTCTTTAATGGAAACAAGAGTCAAACACAGACTAGGGCTGGGCGATATGGACCAAAAAATAATAAATAGGAAACTTAACAGAAATATATTTTTGTGACTTAATTGTAGTTGTACATGGTTAAATCCATAGCAGAAAGGTTTTGACTATTGTAGCTACGATGACCGTTTACTCAATTTAATCCACATTTGTTCCTCTCCGGGAACCATCACCTTATCGTGGTGGAGAGGTTTGTGTGTCCCTATGATCCTGAGAGCTGTGTTGT
>JAODTR010056024.1:0-17484 GCA_025399935.1 Amblyopsis rosae
ATGTATATTAAATATATCCCTCTGCAATATATTGGGAATATTTCTGCACCTTGTAACCTCTTTCCTATCTATTTAATGCAGACTCTGCATCTCTGCCCCTGTCTCTTTAGGCCAGTGAGATGCTGTTGTTTAACAGGAAGCTAACAGCGGCCCAGGCATGTGAGCAGGGTTTGGTCACTGAGGTCTTTCCTGAAGAGACGTTTCAGAGCGAAGCATGGGCCCGCCTCAGGAACTACGCCAAGCTGCCTCCCAATGTACAGCGCGCACACACACACACATACATTTACTGCACACAGTAACCGTGCGTTCTCCCCATAGAACTATATAATAACTAGAAGCAACAATCCCACTTTGACCATTGACATTTATTGAAGCAACTTTCTGTTTTAAGATGGACGCCAAGCTGCTATGACAAATTTTACGTCATATATATATATATATATATATCACTGCGGCAGATTTCAGCATCGGGAATTTGAGCACACAGGCAAAATAATAGTTGGAGCTGAAGCAGTGTTACTACTGCGGATGGAATATATTCATATTCAGCCCAACTGCCTTTGATTACCAACCACTGCTACGCCTGAGCACAGGCGAAACATTATTTTGAGCTGTTATATATCAACAAATATAAGTAACGACGACAAAATAAGCATTTCATTTTAAATTGGTATAATTAAAGTTCTTGAAATTCTATAGATGCTAAATCTATATTGCATCTATATTGCAGCTATACTGCTACCGGTACTGTTACAGTATCTGGCTAGTAGCAGTGATGTATGTTGTGTAGTGATACATTAATAACGCTTACCAAGAAGCTATGAGAGCACGTCCGTTGGTGAAACGACTTATATAATTTAAAGCAAAAACAATCCATTCTCTTCACTTAACAGTAACGTAACAGTAGCTTCTCCCACACCCCAGCAAGCTAGCTCCGTACTAAGCAGCACTGAGCTTGTCTGGCTTTATTTTGATATTGGTTGCTAAGACGCAGTCTCTAATTGGCTGAATATAGACGTTCAATTTTAAAAGAAATCTATACTTTCAAGGCTTCGATGGGCGTTGTGCTTTCTCTGACATAATGTTATGGATTATAATGTATATAGTGGAAAAAAAACATTCTGGCACCAGCCGATTAGCGAAGTATAGCGTCTTTAGATTTACATGGTAGTCAATGTAAAAAAGTTGCTTTTGGCACCAGATCGTGATCGCCCATATCATGCTTCAACTCATAGTGAAGTGTTGATCCCCTGGTTCTCTCCTTCAGTCCCTGGCTCTGTCCAAGCAGCTGATCCGGGCGGCCGAGGCCCAGAAGCTGCATGCGGTAAACGACGCGGAGGTGGAACGCCTGGTGGAGCGCTGGCTCTCAGACGAGTGTATGAACGCCATAATGTCCTTCTTCCAGGCCAAGGCCAAGCTCTGAGGGAGGGAGCCTACTCTGGTTCTCTGGTTCTCTGGTTCTCTCTCTCTCTCTCTCTCTCTCTCTCTCTCTCGCTACTGTAGCTCAACTGCGCTTAACCCTCTTGACACCGGTGACACCTTGAGAAAGTAGTAATAATACAATATAAACATTCATTGATATACTAATAATAAAATACTATTTGAAAATCACCACGCAATCTCCGGACACCCTCTGCCTCCCTTCCCCTACCAAAACATCATAATAATAATCTGTTTTTCAGACGAGTTCCTATTAAGCCATCTGTTCCATTTTTTCCTGACATATATAATGTACATGGCTTTGAAATGAACACCTGCACATACATACGCAGGTGTTTGTGTGTCACACACACAACGTGTGTAACACACAACATTATAAAGGAATAGACTATATTCTAGTTGTTCATGACATATTTAGAAGAAAGCCAACTACAGAAAATAAGTGGTCAGAATAAATCCTAAAGCCTTTCTCAGCAGTAAAATGCCTATTTAGGTCACCGTAGTTACCTGCATTACGTGGTGGAAGTTGCCATGTTTACCATTTTGCCATGTTTACATATAGTCTCAGCCTCCCTTCATTAGCATTACGTCACAAAGTAATTCATGCTGAAGGTCTGATACATACCCTGTAAGCGTGTTGGCACTATCAGAGTGTGAGGTAGCAGATTGTTATTAGCTGTTAGCATTGTCACTTACCTTACTATAAACCACTCTGGTTAGATGCTAGTGCAGTGTTGTAATTATGGTCTGTTTCTTTTAAGCAGTAACTATACTTATTTAACCGTTTTATTTTATTATAGACCTGAAAATAGCTTGTGTCGTTGAGTTTTCCCAACAGAACGTCCTCTATGGTTATTTAGTTGGCTGTCATGCATGTCAATAAAAATACCTGCCTCTCCAACCTATGTTCCAGCCTTTTAACCGGTACTCAAATAAGGCTGGCTCTAATGGACTAGTATTAGCACAGCTACATCTGCATCACTAGGTGCCAGTAAATAGTCTAAGAAAAGCTGTTTTCAGCAAAACATTTGTATATTCTTATTGTCTCTTTAAGGTCTAACACCCGTGCAGTAAATTTAATTTAGCCTACATGCTTAGAGCCTACTCTGAAATATGTGGCCTAATCTAGAAGACAGTGTACAGTAGCATTTTACCCCCATAAATGGCCACCTTGTGAGAACCGTATCTGTATTCATATGTTGAACACAGTGAGTGAATGCAGAGATTATGTTGTTGCACTGCCCCTGGTTATATTTCAAGATGCACTATACATTTATGAAACACATGCTTTTAAACTTTACACAAGGACTGTCATGATAGTGCCAGCAGTGTTGACATGCTAATATGTCTTATATATTATGATGTTCAGTAGCAAAGTGATATTTGTCTGTTGGCAGGAAGTTATAATTGTCTATTCAGGGAACAATTATAACACAAACACAAAAGTGTTTTCTACTGGATTTATTTGTATTGTCTCTACCTGTCCCTAACTGCAATAAACTGTTTTGAAGTCAATTATTTTTAAATTTGTGTTATGATTTCGATTACAGTTTATGAGTAAAATTAGTTGAGTTAAACTGAGATTAACCTGAAATAAACATTGACATCAGCTGCTGTTCCAAAGACTGTCCACTAGACGGCAGTAAATGTCTAAATATTTTGAGACTAGCTAAATAGTTCTTCCTCACCTCCTCTCCACCTTTAATCCTTAAGACACTAGAGACAGGCTGTGCTATAAACATTTTTAACCACTGACATGTAGGGTTTTGACAGAAATACATGATTGCATGATAAAGCTGAAATCTGGATCTTGGCAGTACATCACACTGCAATTACACACCAGGAGCTACAGTATTCATGGGCTGTCACGCTGAAAGCCAATACGTCTATTAACAGTATTTTATTGAATTACCATGGGTCTGCTTGGCACAAGGTAGACTATAAAGTGTCTTTTACAATCTCTTGTTGTGATGAAATTGCTAATTGTATATAAACAAGTACACCATTTAACTGTTTTAAAGAGAAACTTAACTCCTCATCCTAGCAAAAGTGCATTCTAGTATATTTCCTTTTTGCATCACTTATTTCTAACCAGCCAAAAGCAACATTTCAACTGTACTAGCTTGTAGCAGGAACCTACAATATATGGCAGTTTCCACCGATTATTTCAGAGCATTTAAACAATAGAATCATCAATAATGTCACCATATGAAAACCTAGTTTTTCTATGGCAAAAAGCATTTTGGGGATTTAGTATTCTTTCATTGTGCCGCATAGCTTCATAGTAGGTAAACTACAGATCTATAGCTGCAGGCATCACTGATCGGTCCAGCCACATAGCTCAGAATATATGTCTGGTGTAAATAGCGTAGATACGTCCATCTACTGTATGCCACAATTGAACAAACAGTTTAAACATCTAGTGGACAAGTTTACCCATGCCCAAGGAAAGAAAGGGGTTATGATGTAATACACAGCGTGACTCATTATGAGGTAGATTGTGTGTCAGTGTTAAGCGACCCATCATTACAGTCTTACAGTTCTGAGATGTGGTATTTCCTGATGGTCATTTGTTTTGTTTTTTGAAGGTCACAGAACGCAATACATATGCGTTTGAGCACGCTCGACTTGACATGGGTTGTTGGTAGCTTATGTAAGGTGCTGGACACATTTGAATGTAACACTTGTCTGGTTTAGCTAACCTTTACCTGACCTATCATTATCACAGACTTCCTGGTAACATAATATTGGGCTACTGGCACCACAACAGGGCAGATAGAGATGTAAAATGGCAAGTCTTACGTATTATTCAGGCAGAGGTCATGAGAGAGGGTGGGCAGGATAGTCTAGAAGTCTGGTTGCTTAATTCCCAGGCCAAAGATCCTGGGTCTGTGATGCATAACTCCTACAGTACGTACTCATTACAGTTTTATTGAATACTTGTTCAAAGCACGTCACACTGTTGTCTTTGCAAACATGCAGCTTTGCTAAAATGTCATGTCCATGCCTAAATGTATGTCTCAAAATCAAATGATTCTACCAGCCAATCAGAACTAGTCTTAGCACTAACACTTTGTCAACTTTTGAAGTAGTAAATACTTTTGTGTTCTTTATTTTTTCTGGTATTTCCTTATTTTGATTTATTATGATTGATATTAACATTGACGCTCAAACTAGTGTTTTATACTGTAGGCTACCCATTGCACTTTAAGATATATTATATATTTCAATGTTGTAACATATTGAGGTCCACACTAATTTAATTAGTACGGGTAGCATTTTAACTTATTTGTAAAAATAATACTACAATCTTTGTGTTACAGTTCTGCAAAGGAAGAAAACATGATATATCTTAGTTTTTACATGGTGGGATTACAATTCCTTTCGACATCCCAAAGTGAAGTCGCCAGTTACCTGGAAAAGAATAAGGATTTATCAAGTGTGATATATCTTTGTTGTTGAAGTGAGTGCAGGTCATTTCCATTTAACGGTGCCATAAAATATTTTAAACATTTACATATCAGTAAACAACAATTTTCTGTTGACATGAATGACATCACACTCCCTCTATGTTGTGTAATCCAAGCTTCTCTGTTTTTTGTTTACATAGCCAGCCGGCTACGTGGGCATGTACATTCATGTGTAAGTGTGTGTGGTCCACAAAGCATTTGTTTTGGTTTGAGATGCTGGTGCTCTATTGTGACATCTGGTGGCAGAAAGTCATAAAACCACTTTAACATTGTCACATGTCTATCCTGCTTCAAGTATCAAGTTGAAGCCATTTTTTGAAACTTTCATGGAAAAAGGAATATATTTGCCAAAATAATAATCATGGTTGTGAAGCTGTACCTTCTCATAAACAGCACCTGGAAGGTTTATAGTTTATAGTCCCTGGTTTCTCCTCTACACCCCAAACCTCATGTCAATAAATTACAATTTTTAAAAAATTTTCAAGGATTATACAGTCAACTCAGGCCTTTGGCTGACAGAGCCACTAAAACATTGATATTTTAGACCAGCATGTTGAACTATAGTAATACGTTCTCCAGCATGGACTTTTTTTTGTGCTGGTGTTGAGACGAGAACCTTCCACAACCTTTGACCTCTGATTGTTGATGTTCCCTACACTCTTCTTTGAAGTCCGAATAAAAAAATGGTTGATCTCATCTTGGGGAAAGTGAATTGTGGTCCCTGTGGGCCGTCGTACTTCCTGGTCGCTGTCGGGGAAATTTCATTGTTGTATTTTAACAATGTCACTATAACCTCCTGGAGACAGGCAGGCCTAGCAAGGCCTGAGCCGGCGGCAAGCCTTTCTGAGCCTTATTTATGAGGAACTTTGTCTTTAGTGGAAGCTGGAGAGCCCTCTAGGGAACATAAATCACATCTTATCCCTGCAGAGGAAGTTGCTTGTATCTTGAAATAAGATACAGTAGGAATAAAGTTCATGTTTCAAAAATACCTATACAGAACCTTGCCTAGAGATTATGTTTAATTGCATCTGCCTTTCCCTAGGTCAGTATTTCTAGCTAGCCAGTAACCAAACTCTAATAGGGCTATTAAGAGCTAATTATTTTGATTTCTGTAATCTGTGGATCCAATATATATCCCTATATCCTATGGGGATGAAATCATTTATACATATGGAGACATTATTGAGAGTTAAACCATCTTTTTGACCTCTTACAGAACCCCCGACACACCAGCGTTAACTGTCTGTAACCCTGTGTAATTTCACGACATTCTATTATGCTGATGTGCCTTGCTCACGATCACTTGGGCAGATTTAACTCTTAGGCGGTTTAACTTTGTTTCCAAATACTTATGTCTTCCTGTTAGATGTCCACAACAGCAAAACTAACAGGATGTTCTATTCGAAATCAAATAAATCACACCTCCTGTAAATAAGATTAATCATGTGGTTCGCAGGCAAAAAAAAATCTTTCAGCAATTTATTTGGTGACATGATGTACTGTACAGATTTGTTGACGTGATGCACAAATCAAAGGACAAAACATGTAATCATTATTAGTTATATTGACATGGACATTATCAAAATTATGAAAATGATTAAGAACATTGTAAAAACATTTGCACGAATGTCACACCTAGGTCCGGGGGTGTGTCCAGGCTCCCTCTCCCCCAGCGCGCTGCCGCGTTGGTTCGCTAACCACCGACCAAGGCGTCGTGGCAGCCCCTCCCCTCCCTGTCTGTGCACATGCTTTGAGTTGACTACTCATCCACGAGTATTTAGTGTTTGTTTGGTTGTTTCTGTTCTCGTGGGTTATTGTATGTGTTGTTTCTGTTGAGATTAAACCACTGTTTCGTTTACCAAGCTTTTGTGCAGTTGCTAAACGTAACAATGAAAGGAAAGTGCTATAGTGCTATATAGTAAGTCTCAACTTGCAAATCACACATCATATTTGTGATGAAAGAATGTGGGCCAAAGGGTGTGCTTATATTTACATGAATCTATCCTCTCTGGTGGGATGGCAACTAAAGCTAAAATACCTCACAACCTGAATCACACCTACAGATTATAAAAACATGACTACCATAATACAATCATAGCAGGCAGAAATTGCAGGCAAACATTCACTAATATGTAAAAGTTAGGTGGTTGCATTATTGCGTCCTTAATATCATCACCATATTCTGAGAGCAAATGTCACATAGTGTCAAGTGTAGACATGCCCTTACGAAGTGAGAGGGAGAGAGAGAGATAGGAGCTAAAAGGCAGATGTCTACAGGGACATGGCTGCAGTCATAATGGACTTGGTTCGTCCCATTTCGTTAAAATTAAGAATGGGACTTCCTGTGAAGATGTTCTTACTAAGTTTTCTTGAAGCATCTTCAATCATGAACTGTTAAATGTTGCATTTTAGCACTCAAATGCATTTTTTTGACAGTATTGTAGCCTACTAATAGGCCTACATAACACCACTACTACTATGTGGCAAGCCAATTGGCCAATTGGCTATTGAACCCAGGACACCCAGATCAGTATACTATCCTGCTTTTTTGGTGTGTGTGTGCCTTAAGTGTTGTTGATATCTTCGACGTATACTGTATGCTGTGTTATTATACCTCCAGTGACAGAGGAATATTCAAATATTTTATTATAAATTACGTAATTGAAAAACGAGTTTCTGAGATTTCCCGCTGAAACACTAAATCCTTCAGACACTGTCCAACAGTGATGACATCATCACCAGTGAGACACTATCCAACCACACAGGTTTTCCAACAAAACGATTAAATCATGACAGGACATGTAACCCCAGTTTAATTCTCTTTAGCTTTAATAAAACATTAATGAAACCACATTTTATGTGAGTGGGACCACAAAGAAGGCAGGGTTTGATCATCTAGAACATACTTTCATGTTTTTTTTTACCTGCCTATAGTTTTGTATAAAGACTCATTTAAAGTGAAAACTTGAAATGCGTTTGTGTGTGTCCATGGATGTGTGTGCGTCTATAGGCCAGTACCTATGAAAGGAGCAACATCAATCATATTTATAGGGATTGTGAGACTGTAAAAGATTTGTTCCCATTAGTCGTGTGTGTGTGCGTGTGTGAGCGTTTGTGTGCGTGTGTGTGTATTTGGAAACAGCTGGTGTTGTACATGGACTATTGTTACTGTGTAACAAAACGCTACTTAGGAATATTTTAGGGGAATTGGGAGTTTCGGGAATAATTATTCTGTCAGATTCAAATCAAATACCCTTCAGGAAGTTTAAACACCTCCTGGAAATCCTCTACTGTCTAGCAGCTGGTGTGTGTGTGTGTGTGTGTGTAAGCCAGTCAAGTTTATGTGTATACATGAACATTGTGCTTGTGTGTGTGTTATGTAAGTGTATTTTATTGTGAATGGTTGGGGCGCTCAGGGGAATGCCATGGAAAAATAATAACTTTTATGTTAATTTTACATTCTTTAATTGTTCATGCCTTCCACTCCTGCTCTCTGTCTCATCCTCTCCTCTTACCTCTCCGTATTTTCAACCCTGTGTCCCTCCATCTCTCAAGACACGTGTAACTCGACACCAAGAAGTGATTTCCCTGGGAAATCTCCAGGAGCCAATCACATGGCTCAGTTGATGGACTCTCTCTGAAGGGACCACTAATTCATCAGCCACTGTGACATCCGCACGGCAACTGGCCAGTTGCCAGGGAGAGACAGAGAGGACAAGTTCTACGGAACGAAAGAAACGGGAGACAGTGAGTGACAGGGGATTTAGAGAGTGTGAGGAAGAGAGTGATAGATTTTTTTCATCTTTTCTCCTCCATTAGCTTGTCGCTCCATTAGTGGTTGATGGATGGCTGTCATCAAGGAAGTCAGCCTCTGGAGGTCAGAGGTTACCTCTTGGACTGTTTGGCTGGAAACCTAGTAGCCATATTCCTATCGGTCAAATTTAGGAAAACAATCCTAATAATATCACTCTTAAGTCATCAAACGTAAGCACAAACATTCTTAATATCTGTCTTTCAATAGATTACAAATAATAAATGCTAATGAGCTTTTATGAGGTATTGGCTCAATTGCAAATCTATGTTTTGAGCTTTTTCTTTTGTATAGCAGGTTTTGCAAACTCTCCACTACTTGCACAAGAAAAATGCAGCAGCACTGATCAATTAAAATGGAGTCATTTTGCATTACACTACCTTTTGCACCATCACTTGCACTTATGCAATGGCATAGCATTTCCTTACGGGCCCTTCCCTCACCTCAAATCAGAAAACATTTAAACTTAAGACCCATATGCAATAACATAAGCCTATCTCTCATGCACCTTCACTTACCCTGGCTCCAGTCTGTAATCTAAAATATGTTATTGCTAAATTAATAGGCTAAAAACAAGATGAATCCGTTTTAAGGAAAAGTCGGCAGTAATATCTCTATGAAAACCTTCAGCACCATGAACAACATACGCTTCAGAACAACACAGAGGATATGAACAGGTGTTCTGACTAGCTATGCTACCCATTGAATTGTGCTGCCTCGACATACATGTTACTGCGTCATTTGTGGTCATGCTTGAGACAACGGACATAGTTTTGTGATACCGTCATCTGGATTTCTAGCTAGTAGGCTACTGTTAATGCATGTGTTAAGCAAATGTATGGAGCTTCATTTTACTTGATTCAGTTAACGTTATCTTTGCCAGGTTGTAATTTAACATTTCTATTTTTATTTTAAATCATTATTTACATAATGTTAACAACATAATTCCCACCATTAATGACAACGAAAAGATTGGTTTTGGAATATTTGTAATTTCCCTATGCCCATATCCGAAGGAGTCTGTGTGCAATGCATACAACAATAAGAATTTCTTTTTTTTATACCTCACATAAATTTGAGATTTACATTAGGGATATTGGAAATGAGAAAACTGGCCAAACATGTAGCATTTTTCGATAGAGCAGCACTATGGTAGCATTTTTTGACAAGACCGCATAAATCATCACAAAACTGTTAATGAGCATGGTGGCCAATCGTATTTGACTATAGGCTATCAATAGAATACTACTTTCTACTCTATGGTTTTTATGTTTGTAGTGAAATGGCATCTTATAAATTATTTACAAAATCTAATAGCGATAAAGCGCACAATTATTCCAAGCACTCAGCTAATTTACATTGGCTAGCTAGATTCTAAGTAGGATTTGCACCAGAGACACTATATAAATAGAGACTTTGTTAGTGCGTTCCTGGAAGATTTCCCATAAGTGCTCCTGGAAGATTTCCCATAAGCATTGCGACATCTTTAAAATATATAATAGTTATTACAGCAATTAAATTGAAAGAAATGTAAACAAACTGATGTTTCCAGAGAAATCTAGCCTATTGATATAATTATCCTATTGGCTACTTATTGACCCACTGAGATCAGGCACCATTTTAGGTAAATATCTCTATAAGCATGTGAAGCCAGTTTTGCTATAGATGCACCAGTTTATGATGGTGGTGTAATACATTGTAATAAATAATCATAGGTAAATTTAGATGATACCTATGATTTTTGACGGCCCGAGTTGGGCCGTCAAAAATCATGGGGTGCAACCACACCCCCTGCACCCCATATAGCTATGCACATGCACTTATGCTACTATGCATTATCTGGGTCAGATGCTAAACTATGTTTCTTATACTCAAATAAAACAATAAAGTTGAAACTCAATGAAGTGATTTAACATCCATACAGTAAGTGAGATTTAACATTTATTATTAAAAGCATTTTTATTAAAAGCATTTTTGTTATCTAAATTAATTAGCAAATACATGTATTACCAAATAGTTGAATTATCTCGTATCTTAAATGTGATATTAAACGTTCAGAAGGTGAATGTGAAGGTGAACTGTTTATGTTGAAGTTACAGTGAATGTTCTGTTGCTTTTATGTCTCTCCGAGTACGACGGTACACACTGTATGTGTTAAACACACATTTAATGTGCCGTAACATAACGCTTTAACACACCGGGAGTTGACTTAATGTCATCGTTCGCTCTACTACAGCTCTCTCTCCCCCTCAGAATCTTGATCACCCATTCTATTACTGTCTCCCTCCATCTCTCTCTCTCTCTGTCTTGCAGATAATAAAGTGTTTCCTGTACTTGTCTGCAGGTAGCGTGTGATTTATGACTCTAAAAGAAAACAAGGACTCAGTCCTTTACTCCTTTCCTCTCTAAAACACAGGAACTATAAAACGTGTGTTCTCGGCCACACTGTCGTCTTGTCGACCAAAACAAAAAGCACACGGTTCTGGCGAGGATGGGCACAGACGTGGGAACGAGAGGAGTAAGCTGTGCCAGAGAGAGGTGAAGAGGTGAGGAGCAGATAAATGAATGGAGAATACGGAAGGAAAGATTAAGCAAAAGATAAAAGGTTGAAGAGATGTTCCCTGACAGAGAGCGGGGGTGGGGGGGGGTGAAGTGGGTCTAGTCTTACTATACATGAAGGCATAAAGGTACATTTGATATAGCTGTATTTATTCTAGGTATTATTATAATGTGGTGTAATGCCGGTCCATCTGCCTCTGTGTCCACAGTAACATGTTACAATGTGTGCTGTGTTAAATACATCTCTCTGCTTGACAGACAGCCTGTCAATGAATGATGGCTCTCTGGAGACATGGGGGGAGGTTCCCGCTGTCTGACCCCAGGAAGGGCTCTCCTCGTCTGAGCTCCCAGCACCAACATCTGGGGGAGAGGGCATGGGAGAGACAGCCGGAGAGGGAGAGAGAGGGAGAGAGAGGGAGAGAGAGAGTTTCCACCTGTAGAGCGCTTGTCTCGAGTGCATTCTGGACACACACAATCACAGAGATCCCACGCATACAGTTTATGAATGAACACACACACACACACACACACACACACACACCCACACAAACACATGCACACACATATAGACTACAATACAGTATACACTAAACTTAATCTGTAACATTCTCTGATGATTATCGATGTACGTATATGGAAAAGCCTAATCACGTAGTTTAGTATTTTAGAGGCAGAATTGTGATAAAGCATTTAATAACAAAGTGCCCACTGCAGCGTTAAGGTGCACTAAGCCAGGGTTTCCCAAACCGTTTTTGTGCCAAGACCCACCTAGAGAAAACAAATCTATTTAGAGATCCACCAAACAGTACCGGTAACGTAATTTTCAAAAACCTATCCATTTTAGCTAATGTTATACCTGTGGGTGCGTCAAATATTTTTTTGCAGAGCGCTCCAGGATCTATGGTGTGCACGTGGCTAAATAGGATTACATCCAAGTATGCTACTCTGCCACAGCCTTACTCACAACCAATGAGTGGAACAACAGATAGTAGCACGGAAGCCTTTCATTGATATTCTTCATTCGTTCAATGGCTGCTTGCCACTCACTCCCACTCAGTGACCCACCTGTGGGTCCCGACCCACAGTTTGAAAACCGCTGCCCTAAGCAAAGTTTAAGACCATATCAGTACATATACATACATATAAAATAGAAATATATTATTTTACTAATACGAAGTTTCTTGTTTCAAAAAAATGTATTGCATACTGTAACTGTTATCGCATTAAAAATATGATAGTTTATTGAAGGTTTGAAGGCTTGGTAATGCATTAAATGCATATTACAGCTGGTTTTGGTTATGTAGTAATGCCAGATATAACCTTAGCAAAAGCATCCAATGCCCTGGCTAAAAATATGCAATCTGCATGTTGTGTGCAGTGGCCTGCTGTGGAGAATATTGTTGAGGAAGCCTGAATAAAAAGCCACTCACAAATACAATCAGAAGACGTTTGAAGTTTTATGTTCACAATGCCCACCAGATGGATGGATGAGGTATTTTTACATAAATAACGAGCAGCTAAGTTTAATTGATTCACATATACCAGCATGGTAAGCATTGAAACAAATACAAAACTCTCTGCCTATTGAAGCGACCGTAACGTCTGAATATGCGTCCAAACTGATCCATTCCTTGATTATCTATATTCCTTTAATTCATAAGGGTCCATCAATCAAAATAATCAAATCAGTTTTTGAAAGTTATGAATATTGCCATGTGAACTCCATTGCTCAAGGTGAATGGTCAACTTGCATAGATGACCAATCACAGGTTTACAGTTCCTGACGATAGCCTCATATGATTGGTTAATCTTTTTATTCACCAAGGGACAAAACTTCGCATCCTTTCTGCCTGACTAGTAGGAGTGTAATATTGCGTTTCACCACACAAGCATGGCTTCATTTGGCCTCTGTGAGAAAATGTCACTGGTCTATTTTCTAAGAATTTTTCGGCTGTGCAGTGTGAATATAAAGTACTGTTATATTTTTCAATTATGTTGATATTTCTGAATTTCCCTAATATACACGTAGCGTAGAGTTTGTCAGGGGTGAAAACCAGGTTATGAATTAATATTCTACGCATGTTTCTGAAAGATTTGCACCAATAAAGCACAGCTTAACCGATGACTAGCCGGTACAGTTATTTCTAATAGGATTATTGATTTATTCTTGATGGAAAATGACACGGTGACATCACGCATGCAGCTCGTTCACATTCATACTGTTCTTGAGAATGAGGGTCACATCTGATGCCAGCCTTATCCTAAAATCACACTCTGTCCTGTTTTGAATAATGACAGTGGTGACACTGAAAGCCCAGCTCTCCGGGAAGACAGTGTCATTTGGAAAGGAACAATTTGCATTCATTGTAATGACAGACGTGCCTGTCAAGTTATGAGGAATGATTAGTGATGGGAACATAGTCCATATATTCTATTACAGTAAGTATTTAGGACACGGTGTTGAGCCTACTTTACAGCGTACTTAACTTGACACCAAAACGGCAGATATGTGAGCACCACATTTTGATTTTCAAAGTCAAAGTGTGCACTGTGCAATGAATGAATTAAATGAAAATGTCAGCTAGTCTCTGATGTTGTGTGTTCCCATAAGGAGTTTATGGTGTTTTGTGACCTACGCCAAATTGTTGTGCATAGAGTTCAACACGTAGTGAATGAAACCAGGAAAAAGTTTTAGTAAAAGATAAAGTACCGTTCCCCTAGAATGACCCCACAGTAAAGAACTTCAAAGAAATATAGAGTGAACTGTATATCTGGTGGTTATATAAGCGCACGCACACGCTCACGCGTTCAGGATATCTGATTGAAATTCAAAGGAGTTCCATTTTGCTCAACCGAACAAGTCTTTGCTCTATCTCTCTCTGAAGGCAAACCCACTGACCTGCTGCACTAGAAAAATTGATTCTATACACACACACACATGCACGCACACACACACACACACATACACAGCTCAATCCTTAGGCTTGCTCTAATGACTCAGTCACCTGAAACGCCCCCAATGTCCTCCCACTCAACCTTCGCTTCCTTGTCCTTTACAAAGTGGACTTCCTGGCTGACCTGTCAAATCTTATCTTATCTTATCTTAAAGATGTTATCCAAATGTATCTTACAGTATGCCTTCGTTTGTGTGTGGCATTATGCTACAAACTGCATTATGCAGTCCGCTAAAACATTTTGTTTTGGTTTGAAGAGCACATGTGCTCTTCCCACGCCTACTACTAAGTGGATTGAATTACTCCCTATCACTACAGTTCTCTTGGGTGCACATTTGTGCACCGTTGTGTTTGAAAACATAAACATTGTGCTAGGAGGGGAAAATGTGTGTTTCTGTAGGAGGCATAACTCAATTGAAGAGTATAACTTTAAAGGTGATATATATTTACCATTTAGATAGATGGCAAATGCATGTCTCCACTAGACACCATAACTTATCTTAATTGATTGATTGGCCTGAGTATTCCACTTTCTTTTGTCTGCCAAAGCACTTTGTAAACTCTCTTTTTGAAGATGCTCTAAAAAAGAACACATATTATTATTGTCATTTATTATACCTCAAAGCATCAGAACAGACTTTTATTATTTTATTATTTTACAGTTCAGGATTTAAATCCCTTCCACATCAACATATATCATGGAGAGAGAGAGAGAGAGAGAGAGAGAGAGAGAGAGAGAGAGAGAGAGAGAGAGAGAGAGAGAGATGACTGGAGGCAGAGTGTAATAGAATTACACTGGCTGCATAATGAGAGGGGAGACACAATGAATGATGGGCAGATTGAACGTGAGACAAAGAGCAGCCGGCGGCTGTAGTGTATGAATATTAAAAGTGTGTTACAGGACTACAGGACTGGCGTGTTCACACTGTGAACACTTTTTGGATGTATACTGGTTGGGCAGTTGGCTGGGGGGGCAGTGGGGCAGTGGGTGGAGCAGGGCGACAGGCAATCCAGAAGTCGCTGGTTCGAACCCTGCTAACTCCTCACAAAGTGTGGTGAGGACACGATCTGCTCCCAGTTGTTAGGTGCATGGCTGACACCATGAATGTGAGGTAATACTATGAAGTGCTTTGAGTGGCAGGAACATTGGAAAAGCGCTGTATAAATGCATCCCTTTTACCATTTTACTGTGGCTATCCAAGTTCCAATTTCAGTCGTCACAATTACTCCTTATCACACAAGGCTGGAAAGACTGCACAAATAAGGAAGCATCTTATAAAAAAGAAAAAGGACAACCTGTTAAAAACATTGTTTTTATAAATTTTAACACTAATTTAATGAAATAAAATAACAACAAAGGTTCACTTCTATTTAATGTCCTGTTAATGAAGCATTGTCATGCAGTACATGCCATTTTACGCAATAGTATGTTATTGATGTTTGTTTCTATTTCACAGCTCGACAACTCAGTTATCATATCTAAATGTGAGTTTCCCATTAGTAATGACAGCTATGTTTGACCATTCATGTGCTCGAACTCATGATTATTATATTTCAGATAGCATGAAGGCCACATGCGTATATGTATTTGGAAAACTCTCCCCACGTCAGGCCTTCTGATTGGTTGGTGGTGGTCCAATCATTTACTAGTCTGTGTTTGAAAATCACTTTCAAACGTTTGCTGTTGTAATTAGTTGAAGATGGTCCAATCACCTGCTTAGACTTTTTATGGACACGTATTTGCGCTGCCTGGCTGAAAAGCAGTATTAAATTGAGAGTTCCCAGACTGGTATGTAAATCATAGAGTCGGAGCTTGCAAAATCAATGGTTTTACCAGGCTTATAAAATGCTACAGGAAACACAAAGCACATGATACTCCATGCCCAACACAAGGTGTTCCAAACAAATAAATACAAAGCTTTCATGTACTACATGGGCAGTAGGTTAAATCTACATAGATGTCTTCTTACAACATAAAGTAGAGGAGCAGATGTGAAATGTCTAGATTGTAACTTTAAGATCATTTTAGAGCATAGGCCTATGTGAAACAGCAGACAAATGCTGTTAGCGTAATTTTGACCGCTAGCCCGGTTCCCACTTTTCTGACTTCTGCTCCATCCCGGGGTAGTTTAGTTATACTTCTCCCTGATCTGCTGATGTGAGGAGAACAGCGTCCGTACAAACACTTCTGATTCTTGCTCTCTCCACTGGGCCAGGGAGCAGCTAAAAGCACATAAAGATTCAGTCAGTACCACCTACATAATGTATCACTGCTTTTTACGACAGCCGAGGGGTTTCAGCTGAGAAAAAGCCCGGCCTCGTTTTCATTATGCATCGCCGTGAGAGCGAGCAGCGCTTTTTACAACGTTTGGAGGAGGGGAGGATGATGTTAGCACATGAACATGAGAGCCAGTCTAGGCTTAAAGTGTCGCCCTAACAACCCAATCTTTGAGTTAAGCGGTAGAGATAAAGGGTGCAACAGAGATCGATTATGGATTTGATAATCAATCGCATAGCTAATAGGCTATCATCAGGTATCATTTTTGGTATTCAGTTCAATTGAATGCACACATATGTATTAGAAAGACTAAGCAAGTGAGCCGATATTGGGCCCTAATAACGATATACAGTAATCTAATAATTTACCAAGAAGATAATAAATTGGAACCATCGTCCATTGATGTTAAGTAATATGTCAATTTAAGGACCCATAATCTCTATAAAGTCATCTTCACTGGAGCGTCACATATCAATAAAATGTACAAATATTTCCCCTGAACCACAAAATGACTTTAACATGGTTGTAAACTGAAAATACTACTCATGTGCCTTCAGTGTTATTAGATCAAATGTAGTGTGCACCGTACCACTGTAAAGTATTCAATAACACCGGCGTGTAAAGCGTGCTGGTGGTACTGGCAGCCTGAGCTCACATGTTGCTTTCATTTCAGCTCCCTTCCACTTTTAATCAGAACACAATGTTTTAATCACTTTGTGAAGCACATTCCTGTTTACCTCTTAGCTATGGTCTTATCTGGCCTGTATAGTAGGCCACACACACACACACACATACCTGTCTCTCTGTCTGTTGCTGCGTTTCAGACAACTCGGAAGTGGAGAATTTCCGACTTCCTACTAGGAAAACCATCACCTTATCGTGGTGGAGAGGTTTGTGTATCCCTATGATCCTGAGAGCTGTGTTGTCTGGAGCCTTGTGCTCCTGGTAGGGTCTCCCAAGGCAAAGTGGTCT
>JAODTR010056034.1:0-17483 GCA_025399935.1 Amblyopsis rosae
GATGACACTAAACGCCCTTAAACTGAACAGCAGCAAGACAGAGGTCCTGCTGATTGGCTCCAAAACCACTCTCTCCATGCAACAAAATCCTATCCTAAATATTGCTGGTCTCATCATTCCACTATCAACAAATGCCAAAAGCCTTGGGTGTGACATTTGATAACTCCCTTTCATTTGAATCACACATCAAAACCATTACCCGGGCATCCTTCTTCCACCTCTGAAACATATCCAGACTCCGCCCTTCACTTTCCTACTCAAGTACTGAAACTCTGATCCGCCTGGATTACTGCATCTCTCTTCTCTCTGGCATTCCCACCAAATTCATCAATAGACTGCAATTAGTTCAGAATTATGCTGCCAGAATCCTCACCAATACAAGGTCAACAGATCACATCACTCCAATTCGGACTCAGCTTCATTGGCTTCCTGTAAAATGTTGTATACATTTTAAGACTCTCCTCCTCACATACAAGGCCCTTCACAATCTGGCTCCCTCCTACCTCTCCGACCTTCTCCTGCCATATACTCCCTCCCGATCTCTCCGCTCCTACTCTACAGGGCTTCTTGTCACCCCCCAATTCCTCCTCTCTGTTGTTTCCTGTGTTTCCTGTATGTTTTTTCCACTCTCAATTGACTCATAACTTTATTTAATTAAAATTTCATTTTGTTAATTTTATTTTGTATATATTTCTCAGATCATATGTTTATTTCTATAATATGTATATTTCAACCAACTGTTTATATCTATGTATTTGCTATGTAATATGTCCGTGAGTGCTCAGAAGCGTCCAAAAATGTTATTTATTATTATTATCCCACCTTAATGAATCGTGAATAGCATAATGTAAAGCGTTAACGTGCGTTGCGCTTGCCACGCCTGACAGAATGGCGGTGGAGTGCGTGTGGCAGCACACGGCTGCAACGGGGGATGGATCCAAGACCTTTGTCTTGTTGCTGGCATCACTGCTGCGAGGGATTCAGGGGCTCTGCTGCAAGGCGTCTGGTCCCTCCCGTAGCTCCAGGGCAGCAGGTGCCAGCGCCAAGCGGCTGGCTGAGGAGATGCTGCTATTTGGGCTGGAGACACTGGGGGGTGTCATCGTGGCGGGAGTCGTGCCGTACGGAGGTACGCTCTCACCAGTCACCGGCCACACCGACGGAGAGGCGTACACCGTGCAGAGGCTTTTAGCAACCTTCTTTCACACGCGGCTAGGACACGCCCACTCTGCCTTCATCAGCCAATTAACGTGCGAGCTGCTCGCCCACTGGGTGAGTCCCCGTGACCCCGTGGCCTCGCTCCGTTTCCTCAACGACAACTTCCCCTCGTTACACACGCCCGTGACTGGCTTCCCCGCTAGCTGCTCGCGCTTGGCGGAGGGCCAGGTGATTCACAGGGACTTTTCCACGCCGCTCCCGCAGACGGACCGGCTGCCAATCAGGGCCGTGGTGGTCAGCGAGTGCCTGCAGCCGACCGTTCTCGTCGGGGGAGCTGTGCTGCGGCTGGGAGGCGGCGAACCGGAGACACGCGGGGACGTGGGAGGCATGGAGGGGAGTATCTTGAGGTACGGCGCGTGGATGGAGAGGTCACTGCAGGGTGTAATTGAAGCCCTGCGGGGTTTAGGCGTCTCTCTGGTGCTGTCTGCCGTTAAGCAGTCCGAGGCTGTCCTGTCACTGAGTCGGCACGCTGGGATATGTGTGGTGGAGTGCGTCGGCGAGGACGAGCTGTCTCTCTTCGCCCAGCTAAGTGGAGCGACGCTTGTGTCAGAGCGCGGGCAGATCGGACAGGAGCACGTCGCTCTGCTGAGTTCCTGCTGTCCGATACAGCTGGGAGCTCACAGGTTAGCAAACATACACGTGGTAGCTACTGTATACATGACACTCTTCATAATGCCAGCACCTTTTAACTGCAGTGTTACTGAAATGTTAATTTACCCCTCAGGTATGTTCGTGCGTCTTTCTATGAGTCCGAGGACAGGCCCGGGACCACACCCTACAGCCTTGTGGTCTGTGGCCCGGGTGAAGGGCAAACGGATCAGTGTGCGAGTGCAGTTGGAGACGCAATCCGAATGCTCGTCACCACATGGGCGTCCTTGCACACAACGGAAGCCACCACAGAAACAGTGTTGCCATCAAACGAAAGCAGTTGTGGAAATTCAGCTGAAAGCCCACACAATCCAACCGCCAATGTTCCTCTTTCCCAGCAGTGTGCGTTGGAGCCAGGCTGTGTTATATCTGCCGGGGGAACATTTGAGTTTCTGCTACATTACACCCTTCTGCAGGGTGGCTTCACTTCAGATGCTAATGCCCTGTCTCACACAGACACTGGAGTCTCTGCTCTGGCCCGTGTATTGGCTGAGGCTCTACTAACTGTGCCCAGACAGATATATTCAAACAGAACTCGCAGCTTCTTACATAGACAAACTGAAGTTATGAGGTATATCCAAAAATATACCCACCCTCTAGATGGTCCCAAACATGTGCATGGCAGCAGTTCGGCAAATAATATTGAAATGGAGACGGGGGTTTCTCTTTTGGATTCTGGCCTTGAGTCTATCTCTTGCAAATACCAACTGATTCTGGCCGTACTGCAGTGTGTTAATAGTCTGCTGCGAATAGACTGTGTGCTGTATACGCACAAACCGTTATATACTCAACGCAGGGCCTCTACCAGTTCCTGTGAAGAAACAGAGGATGGTGATGGGGATAGCAGTGCTAATCACTAGCCACTGTCATATTGTATTGGTCAAGTTCAGATGATGGTTTTCTATCAATATTTTTGTATAGCTAATGTTTCTAGTATTTGTATTTGTCATGTATTCTACCTAAACTTAATAAATTGCATTTCTATCATATTTAAATTTTTGGAGAAGTGTTCCCTCCCCCCGCCAAAAAACAATGTTTCACTTCCTGTCCCTCTGGGCATGGAGGCATGTGCAGGCTGACGTAGGCAACACACAGACAGCTACATCTACCATTCATGGCCTGAAACGAATTCAATTTAACACAAAACTGACCTCAGATTGATCGTAGCTACTTGGGAATTAACGTTATATACTCACAATTCCCATTAATGCTCGCAGAGAGAAAACATGGGCAATATTGTGGTGAAATCTGTACTGGCTTCACTGTTTAAGTGATATAAACACTTCCACTCACACACGGTCACCTAATCTGTTAACCTGTAATCTTAAAAAAAAATGTAATCAGTTTTATCACTGTTAAAGGGGTGTTGATACCAAATCAGTAACACCCAGCTGTCAACGCACCAATCATAGAGCCTTCCTGCTTTCAGTTTTGATTAATGTTGCTGTGATTAGAGGAACATTCAGTGTATCACCGAATCACGTTTGGAGTTCTCTAGATTCAATGAGTCATCTGAGATAAACACTAAATAACACATTGAGTAGGCGCCCATACGCACAAGCATATATAATTAAGCAGAGGCTTGATTGAGAGATGTTTTCCATGGTGATAGCATTCCACCACTCAACTTTTGATCTTTGTTCTTGATGCAGGCATGAGTCAAGCATGATCACAGCAAATCACCAGAAAGAAAAGGGGTGGATGTGATTTCCGTAAAGATCCAATTGTTCCATCCCATTGTTTACATGGGAAAAGTTGTTTACACATTAGAGTGGGGAATGTATCTGAGGTAATCTGGCCTATGTCTTTACTGGAAAAACATTAACCATTAACTCAATTTTCTCTTTTACGTACAAAAATAAAAAATCTTTACAAACACAGTCAGTCATTTGTCAGGTGACAAATCAGTTCAGAGGTCATCACTGACAAAACAATGTTAATATATTGTGGTTTATTTCGGTGCAACATACAAGTGCATACTGTATAAATCGGTCACTGTGAGATGAAAATTATGTTAAAAAAGTTAGATCATTCCGCTTCATCATAGAAACTGCATGTACCGAAAACCAACAAAACTTCATAGGTCTCTTACAAGTGATTAAAAACAAACTAAAAATATATCGAAGGCATGTTCAGCATAGGCAAATAGGTTTAAAAAAAAAGGATCAAATCCACTATAGATGAAGAGGCATTACATAATTATACAGTACCAAAGCAACACAAATGCTACTCTTAACACAGTAAACAACAGAAACATCACACTGGTCATAGTCCATATGCATACATTTCATTAGCTACTAAATACCATGATCGAAATTCAGTGGTTATTAGAGAACATATATCAATTTTGATTGGCTATATCATGCTGAAGTGGTGGTTGATGTTGGGATTTGGCCAAGTGGCAGGCCCCACAGCTTGAGTAGAAATGTGCTCAACAGAAATATGCTTTGTTTTGATACGGAACTGTCCACAAACACATATTTAGGCTAAATCACCATGAATTACAGTTCTATATTACATTTCCATTGACACACAGATGATGCCCATTTAATAAGTGGGCCTATCAACCACATTTTACCTTTATAGTCCATAAAGGCTCGCCTGAGCCTTGGACACCTAATGTTCCTGATAATAATATTATTATAATTTAATCAACTGCCACATAATCAAACAGAAGCACATGACATAACGGTCAGCGATATGAGAGCAGGACCTACTATATATCTTAGGTTGTCCATCCTGAACAAGCAGTGTCTCTATTGGCAGTAGAGTCTGGTGACTCTGAGAATGACATCATGCAACATTAAAATGGGGGTTGTTATAAAATAGGGAAAGTCATCACACCACCTCCCGTGACTTCCTAATGGCACAGCACAGAAGCATGCTGAAGAGCATCCCGAACACCTGAGAGGGAGAGAGAATTACTTGGATCTCAATGGCAAGAAAGTTTACACATTGTTTTATATTATTATTATTATTATTATTATTATTATTATGTATACAGTATTTACTGTATAAATATGTATTCAATGATGTACAGATTATATGATATGTTTTATGTTAGTACCTTGACCACTGTTTGCAAAGCACTTTTTTTAAGGGGGTCAACAAGTCTGGGAACCACAGTGTGAGTCCATCCAGATAGGAAAATCATTTGGCAATCCACTCCAACTGACACTTACCATAACAAACCCAATTGTGATGCCCACTCCACCAATAATGTAAAGTTTGGAGTCGAACACCTCGTCTATGGCATCGGGGCAGCTCTACAATGCACAAACGCACAACTCAGCTCACTCAGAACATAGGCTACATTATGTGACACACAAGAGACTGTCTGTGAACCATGCAGCCTTTCACTGGCTTAAATAAAGCAGTGTTGGTGTTGCCATAGTAACACATCAAGAGTGCTGGGGAATTACTATGTGAGAGAAGGACCAATGGACTTAAGAGACTACCAGATCTTCAGCAGCATAGAAATGTAAACATACACGTAATGTATGGGAATATCAGCCAAAGAAAACCAGAGATAATGAAGAACAATTGCTGCTGTCGTTTAGATTGAGGAAATATCAGGAAGCACTTGCTCTGGGGGTTAGCCGTACAACACGTTTTAAGCTTGCCATCAAACATACATGCAGGGATGATCGTACCTTAATAATAAACTGTTCTAGCAAGTCTCTTGGTGGACAGGTATCTTTGGCACTGTCTGTCACTATGCCGGTTGGACCACAACAGTTCAGCTGTAAAGACAAGTGAATAAGCACAGTGAAACACAGATTGATTCAACTCAGTGTCAGTGTAAACAAACAACCTGATAATTAAGAAAGAAAGCTTATTTCATAGAGATAACTTATAGATTCCCAGCCTTTGCATTGTTATATATAATTTGCCACTATTTTACGAACATACTTTTTTGAACGTAGCTAATCTGGGATGTTTTCTTGTGCGACGTGGTTAAGTTCAGGTCAAGGCTGAGGCGGAACAGTCTTCTGCATAACTCACCCCTGTTTGAATCACCCGCAGTGTCTCTTTGAGCCGTTCATCTCCCGTTGACTGGTAGTTATTGTATGTCTCCATGTAAAATGTGGTGATGTCATTCACTACCTAGAGTGCACCACAAGGCCATAGAAATATTTTAGGACAGTATAATAGTTAGTAAAACTGAAAGTCTACTCACTAAAATAAATAAATGAATATTCAAGTAATTCTGACTATTTTCGAAAACATTCATTTTAAACTTGTGAACAACAAATTGATTGACAGCCAGAAGCACGCACTACTAGCTAGTGTAGGAGACTATTGTCTCTAGAATATCAAAATGAACGGTGTTTCAAGATCAAACAAGTAGAAAGGCTGTCTGGAATATTAGACCATTCAGACGGGAAAGGTCGTGAGATTAGCTGGTAAATTTGTATTCTGTTTGGGCATCTGTTGAAGCTAGATACCAAGCCAACTCTTTAGCAGCCCTATTTGGATACAGCACGGCAGGGTTCACTGTGTGGGTATTTGATCTGCCAATGCTGAAATAATGTACCCTTCTGGTGGCCCTGTCATCACAAGCAGGGAATAAAGTAGGCCTACATTCTATTTAAATTTATTTTTCTGATTATGAGGATCAAATGCCTACACAACAAAGACCAAATACAACGTGTTCATATATGTTAGCCTCTTAACAAAAGTAGATTTTAATTAAATTAAACGTCTAATGTATGCTCTGACAGTGCAGTGCATGATGTGTGTGCTACCTTGCTTTGGTTGGAGAAACCCCAGATTCCAGCTGCGACTTCAACAGCAAATATCACAAGTAGGAAAAAGAAGAACTGCACAGGACACAGAGATGTTACACATTACTTTGCGTGTGTGTGTGTGTGCGTGCGTGCGTGCAATAGCAAATTTGGTCATTCAAACAGACCTGCACCCAATTTGCATAGGCTCCTGAGAGATTAACTAGAAGAAGATTAAAATGTTTAAGAGGGAGGGAATCAGTATGAAACAAGGAAGATACATGTTTCAGGCCTTGAGAGTTTACAATGTTGATATTAGAGCAGAAAACACTTTCAAGTCGTCATAAGAAAATGTCAGGTGTGTCAGGTCGTGAAACCAAAGTGAGTAGAATAGAGATATACTAACCAGTCCCAGCATACAGGCAGACTCTTGGATAGCTCCACAACATCCCAGAAACCCCACAACCATCATCAGGGCACCAGCTGCTATTAGAATGTAGACACCTACACAGATACATGTGGTAAACAGAAGGTAATGTATTCATTATGGAATCAATAGTCTTTTCTACTGCATCCAGTAGGCACAGTGATAAGTATGTAGTGAAATCTATAAATATTACCTGTGTAAAACACGTAGGGTGAGTCTTCGCCTTCAAATAAGCCCTTGGTTTTTGGGTCAAATCTAAGCCACAAGCCTATAGCTAGAACAGCTGTCCCTGCAATCTGACAACAAAACACAAGTTATACAACATTTGGTTATAGAAAATAAAATTGTAATAGAAAAGCCTTGGTTCCCAAACAGTGTAAAAATATATTATTATTATTAATAATAATAAATATATATATATATATATATATAATTATTATATTATATAATTATTATATATTTATTATTATATATATAACAGCTTTATATGCCCCATACAGGTTAGGCTGCAGTAGGTCAGACAGACATGACTACCGGTACTGCCGCTGGCAGGTTTGGAACAGAACAGACTAGACAAAACTCTATATGATTTATGGTTGATAATACACATAGTTTTATTCAGGCAAATACTTTCTCAAAGCCCTCTTTGTCCTGACCTGAACCACCACATAGTTTATAGATGCCAGGTCCCTTTAAATGCGTATAGCTCTACATTAATGTTACGTCACATGTATGAAAGACCTCCAGACTTCATTTTAGTCTACCGTACATAGGCTAGATTCTACATAATCCCATAATACTTTAATTTATCTTCCTTCTAATTAATTTCTTGCAGTTAACTTTACATTGTTGTATAACACAGTACAACCAAGAATAATGGAAACACATGGCTAAAGATCATGATATTCTGTATTTGGATATGTGTAGACAACAGTATGCATACATTACCTGTATCTTATTATGTAGGCTAGGCCAGTATAACTAAGTATAGCATGTGTACAGTATATTCCGTGATTCTACGGTAACAAAGATACAAAGATAGAAGCGAAAAACGCAATTTCATAAATTATACTTCCTGTTTCAGCAATCGCTTATTTGTCTCTAGACATAATTTAAACTTCTCGGGGTCACGCACACAAACAGAGAGTCTTTTTCACAACAAGAAGTGGATAACACCTACCCAGAAAATAGCGTTGAAGAAAAACATGAAATATTTCACACACCGCATTCCCCCTGCCACGGCCATGTTGATTCTGGTAAGGCGCGCCTACAGTAATGTCGTACAGGTAGAGCCGAGGGTGGGGCAATTATTGGACAAATCCCAGTGTCCCTCCGTAAAGTAGGATTATGTGCAGAATGTGTGGGCTTGTTGAGCTGGGCGAATATAGCAGCACTATATCAGGCTCTGTTTGGACATGTGTACACTTGTACGCTGTATCATGACTCACTAACGACTGCGTGGGCATAGACCTTCTATATGTGCCCATAATAAACCATCAGTTATGCATCTTCCCTAACTTCTAACTATTTTTGGTGATGCAGAAAAATTCCCCCTTAAATCCGCACGCACACACACACACGCACGCACGCACGCAAACACACGCACACACACACACAGCTGTGGTGGCATAAACCATCCAGCGTGGGAAACGCCATGCCTACCCCTAATAAATCTATAATTCTTTATATAGCTACGCATATTAGATACATTCTAAATGGCTGGGTTATTCATCTGAACCGCCGCACACGGGCTAAATACATCCTAGGCTATATATATCTGTGTGGGAATACGTCAGGATTCTCATGCAGACACTGACATGCGCAGCTCTTGTGACGTAGCCTACAGATGAGAAATTGTCAAATTGGTCTTCCAGACTGTCAGATCGCCAGCAGGCTGAAACAACAGTTGCACTGCTCTGAATTAGAATGCCTTGCGCGCAAACTGCAAACGCAGAATTGGGTCACTCGGCCACTGGGGATTATTCGGCCAACTGGTCAGTCTGCACGCAACTACAGTATATGGCCACCACTGTCGAACGTGGTGGGTGAAAGAAAATCTGTGAGATCACTTAACTCGATACAGTAGCCAGTAATGATTCAAACAGTTCAATGAACAAGCAGTTTGATCTGTGCCTCTATGAGTTTGCATTTGGGACAGCACTTCGTTTACGAATGGCACAACACGTACACGCATCCACAGACAGAGTAGCCTAGAAGACAAATGCTTGTAGGCTATATTCATAATTAGTGGAGCGTTGTCATAAATAACATAGTTGCCAGCCTATAATATTCAGCCCAGTTGTAGCCTACACATCATCACTAACTTGATAAAGCTTGTTTTTTACTTACCCAGAATACCAGGTTGAAGGCGAACATCAGATATTTGATGCACATTTCTCCTCCTGACAACGCAGCCATAGCGACACTGAAAAAAACACGTATTCTTCCTTTATTGTATTAACTCGTCGCAGAAAAGCGAGAGAACGTGCGCTGCTAATATGCAGAATGAGGATTTATTCTATGACGGTCACGCTCTGCCGCTGCAGCTCTGCCCTCTTACACGAGCATCAGGCTTGAGCCTACTATCAGTCCGCCCACAGAATACCCGAGATGTCGGATTTATAACGTAGTTAATTCCCCGTATTTCTTCGTTCGTCCTCCTATATTTCTTGTTTTTATGTATTCGAAAGCCTTTTACTTTGTTAAAACGTGACCTATCACAATTAGAATGCATGCCCACCAGACTGGCGGGAATTTTACTTGCTGCTTGCTGCGAGCTTCAATAACAGTAACACCACTGGCAAGTGCAATGACATCATCTGCCTGAAAAAGAAACGCGTGTGGACAATAACTAAACACACGAATGCTCATACATGGTGCACCAGCATATTGTAGCCTATAGGCTATATTGTGCAAAAGCTTGAATGAAACATGCACATAGTCATCACTGACTGCACTATATATGTTAATCCTGCAAGCTGAAGCAGCCTGCTTCACCCAAACTCATTGTTCACATTTAATTCAAATGTAATTTAAGAGGTTGGTGATTATCATTGATGGGCTAAGAACACTGATCAATCTAATGGCCATGCAATGTAGGAATGGTGTTCGCAGCCCCCAAACAACCACATACAAACTGTGTGACTATAGCCTATACCATATAACTATTATGGACTTATCTCAGTGTTTCTCTTCCCAATGGCCCATTTGCAATTGCATTTTAGACTGCTGATAGTAATAGGTATCCAGTGTGTGTGTGTGTGTGCGTGTGATCTTATTATTGGGAGTGAGTGACTCATATGTTTGTGTGTGGTGCGTGCGATATCTCCTGACACTGTGTTCTTTCCCCAGGAGATGTTTGGGTTGGCACTGGAATGTAATGTGTATGCCCAGACTAATCACTCAACCCGCCCATCAGCGGGTATATCCTGGCATTGTCCTGAATGGCTCGGGGTTGTCCAAAAGGCACAAGGGCAAAAATGCTTATGTTCTCTCTCTCTTGCCTTAATCCGGCCTGTCTATGGAGGATTTCCACAGAATGCCAAACAGAAGCCACACGCACGTGTACGTGCACGTGCACGCACGCACAAACACACACACACACACACACACACACACACACACACACACACACACACACACAATGTGTGAATAGACTTATGACAGGGATAGGGGAGGGGGTATTTCCCTTATAAAGCAGCCACCAGTGTACTGTGTTCTCTCGTGTATGTGTATTTGTGTGTGTGTGTGTGTGTGTGTGTGTGCGCGCACCTATGTGTGCCTGTGTTGGACATATGAATTCTACTGTATCAGCATGACTTTATGTGGATGATCTATTTGCCTTCGGACCTGTCTGCTGTGCCTATAGCTTTGAGTCTGTTTCCTTTTTCTGACCGACGTTGTTATACTGTGGATTAGCTGGGTCTCTGGAGCCATGGAGGTAGGCTGCTAAAGGGTCTAGAATAGTCTACAATAGGCCATGCACGATGATGATGATGATGATGATGATGATGGTGGTGTTTTGTGCATGTTTCAGTGGTGTAAAACGAGATGTTGGCCACAACTGTGGGTTCTCTTGCATCTGACCGGTGGGTGTCACATCAGATACATTTTATTAACCAAAAGAATGAGTATTTCTACGGGAGGTCATTTGTATTAAAATGACTAGTTTGATACTTTTACTGCAAACGTATCACGTCTTTGTTAACACATCTCGAAAAGGGTAATATGATTTGTGATGACATCTGTGTCTTCTTGTCTAGCTTGCGTGGCTGGCATGTCTGGCAGGTGCAGTCTGTTTGGACGACACCACGTTCACACGTTTGACGGCGTTCTATACGAGTTTCCTGGAGACTGCAGCTACATGCTAGCCGGGGATTGCAGCCACCGTTCATTCGCCCTGCTAGGTGCGACCACACGTGTGCACATAGACAAACACGAATAGACGGGTCAGACAACTATTAATACAAATGTGTAGTCCTTAAGCATTCCTTATCACATAGCATCAGAAATCAGTTCTACCTCTCAGTCTTATTTAATGTGTGTCCACATCCAAGCCTATGCTATATGTTGATGGGCATGGCTACTTTTTGTCATTGTGGGTTAAATCCACAGGTGACTTTGTCCACGGGAGGAGGAGTGGTGTCACTCTGTTTCTGGGCGACGTGTTTGAGCTGCAACTGTCTGCAGATGGACGACTCTCACAAGGGGAGAAAATGTATGAGAACAGTATGCACATGACACACGCACTCAATATACGATTCAATATGGATTATATGGAGAGGTCGTAATAAGAAGGATTATTTATCCACTACAGTGTACATGTATACTGCAGTTTTGAGCCTACTTATAGCAAAGCCGTTATCACGTTCACTTCACTTGTGCCTGCAGGCCCGTTTTGCCTGTGTGTGAACAACTCAGCCCTCACTGTCTCTGATTGGCTCAGGCTCACACGTTATGTTCGCCCAACACAAGGATTGCAACTAGTGCATGACTGTGTTGTGCAAGAGAGAGAAGTCGTGTAGAACTGTCGATACAATTTAACATTTCCATACAGTTAAAAATGTCAAACTTCATGTTACATCCCTACAAAGTGCAACACATAGAATACAATAAAGACTGGTTGTGTACAAGTGTATTACAGTATGACTGAGTCACAACATAAATCAAGAAATACCCCATAGCCTCAGTGTGAAGCAAATTGCACTTGTGTACGTCCCTGTAGGCTGTCCTTGCCCTATGCGTCTCATGCTGTGTTTGTGGGGTCAGAGCTGGGCTACTATAAGCTCTGGAGTGAAGAGCTCGGCTTCACTGTTACTATGGACACTTCCGCCAACATCGCTGTGACACTCACCAAGCACCACGCCAACCACACCTGCGGGCTCTGCGGCAACTTCAACTCGGCATCTGCAGACGAATACACGGCTCAAGAAGGTACCAAGTGGCATATCTACTGGGACTTAGCAAAGGATCTGAGTCACCAGTGTTAGGAGCAGGAAGAGCAGCCGTCCATAACAGGAAAAGATAACGATGAGAAAGTATGCAGGAAAAAGCGCAAACTAGGAGTCAGTCCAGACAAACATGTCTGACACACAAGAGTTTGTGTGTGTGTGTGTGTGTGTGTGTGTGTGTGTGTGTGTGTTTGTGTGTGCATGAGAGTCTTTATTAGTTTGTCTGTCATTTCAGGTTTTCAAACTGAGGACAGTTATGATTTTGCAAATTCATGGGCGATAAAAGGGGCTGGGCAGTCATGCCCCCGCGTCTCTCCTCCTAGCCAAACATGCAATGCCACAAAAGAAACTTCTGCGGTAAGAATAGCATACCCTGTGTCTCCTCCACACATACTTGTGAGTGACCTGTAACACTGTAGCCAGCTCAGAGTTAAATTATTGTAATTGGATAGGGAGGAAATACACAGGCTTATATACGTATAACCTCATAGATTCAGCACAATCTCATCAGAGTGTTCCTAAACTTTCTCTAGTTCTCAAGATATTCTTTTCAAAATACTGTATGCGATGTAAGCTTTGCTTAGATATCACAACACAAAAAATGGGGCCTTGCAGAGCAAGACTTTTAAAATAATTCCTTTTATAGGCCTATTTGCTTGGTTGGATAGAAATAGATCCATTTTGAGCCCATCGACTTAGAAATAACATTAATCTGGTGTCAGGGCAAACCATTAGCTGATCATAAACAGAGATCCTGTGGGGATATAAAGTGATTGTAATACTTGAGCCAGTGTAACATGTAAATATTAGTGTTCCGGAGGAACAAATCTGCTGACGTGTGAGCGAGGTTGTTGATTCAGACAGGCACACTCTCTAAACACAATGTCAACACATACAGTAGCCACTCACAAGCTACTGGGGATTTATATGTGTTTCTACCACTAGATGTCATACGAGAGCACTAAAACACAAAACAAAAAAAAATTGTGGGCCACACACACACATGCACACACACACACACACACACACACACACACACATATGCTTGCACTGCAGGCCCGGCTATGAAAATAATAAAGGAGCTCGGATTACAACACACACAGAGGGAGTGTGATGTCATTCACTGCTCAAGACTCCACTATATCTTTACATAGAAAATTGTTTATAGTGCAACTATATTAATGTTAAAAATACATGGAGCACCTTTGAATCAAGCCAAGTGTGTCTAAATGCCATATAAACCTATTTACGTGCGGTCTGGGTAGGCACCCTGAGATTGTGGGATTTTGAAAGAAACCAAAATGTTATTCTAAGCAAAAGACATATTTTTTTTCTGCTGGGGTTATTAATTTGTCAGATATAATATACTTCATATTACTCAAAAATTGTTATTTAAAATCTTTGGTATGTTTTCCTCGTTATATTCTTTTAAGATGGTAATATAGGTCATAAACATTGGTTCTATTGTCTCAATCGCCACTAACACAATATGTGTGCATGCGTGTTGCTGTGGTGCCCAGGTTCTGTCCAGCTGTGGTCTGCTGCGGTCCTCCAATGTGTTCCTGCACTGTGCCCACCTGGTGTCTGCCGAAGCCTTCCTGGCGCTGTGTGAGGAGGAGGCGTGCCACTGCCACGGCCAGGAGTCGGCCTGCCACTGCCCTGTCCTGCTGGAGTATGCCCGCACGTGCCACGCCCACGGGGTGCTTCTGAACGGCTGGCTGGAGGAGAGCCGGTGCTGTAAGGCACACTTGTTCATTTACAGCAACATTTATCCAATGTGACTTACAAATATTAGTGCATGGGCTAACAGGTCATGCTTGCACCAGTTGTCGTAACAACATTCTGCATAATGCAAGCAGCTTACAGTTACAGTAGCTATACACTTAACGATATACATTACCTGTTAGCATATCATTTAATTATTGAAATACACTAAATACTGTATAACAAGGCTGTAGCCATTGATATCATTAAAAGTGTAGTCAGCTATTTTAAGCGAATTTTAAAATAATTATACCATTTGTCAAATTCACATCGCATTTCGCTTTCTTAATGTGAAAAAAAAAGATCTTCTATGCAGCCCATAAATAGGAACATAAACAAAGTGGCGAACACCGATCACAACAACAACATTGGCTTCGCAATGAGTTTCAATTAATGTTGTGGATATGTATTAATAAATATACTGGAAAAGAGGATTGGTTTTTATTTCTGTAGAAAGGACCAATCTACAGAAAGCAATACTAACTGAGGCAGGATCTCTCTATTTATAAATTGAGCATAAACATTCCACCCATCAGAGTTGCCCCTAGATAGATGAGGAACATACATAGGGAGTACACATATAGTAGTTGAAACAACTGAAGGCAGGAGTCTCTTACAGACACGTAGCCTATATATAGTCTAGTTCCTTGTACAGAGATGCACACAGTTCATACAGAGTTTATCTGTACAAAGTTCATAGACTTAAGAATAGGAATAGGATTTAAGGAATAGGATTTAAGAATAGGAAAAAGTAGATTATAGTTACTGTAAGAAGAAAAAAATATAACAGGAGATTTTATGGGAGTTTGCTTTGATTTAGATTTGATATAATACTGATTTATTTTTATATTAATTTGAGCTTGAAGTTAACCAGTGTTCTCGAAAATGAGTATCATAATGGGTTGTCCTGTGTGTGCACGCATGTGTGTGTATGTGTGTGTGTGTGTGTGTGTGTGTGTGCAGCCCCAAAGTGTCCTGTCGGGATGGTGTACAGCGAATGTGCCAAGTCATGCTCTACGAACTGCCAGAGCCTTAACATCCAGGAGGTCTGCAAAGAGGACTGTGTGGATGGCTGCACATGCCCTGGTAAACCCCCCCCCCCCCCTTCCCGGCATCTCCCAACCCCCCTCTTCTGTCCCAAATGGCACTAACGACGTGTGCGTGTGCGCGTGTCAGTCGGCAGGGTTCTGGACGGCGACCTCTGTGTGGAGGTGTCCCAGTGCTCCTGTGTCCACATGGGGCGCCATTTTCCCCCCGGGTCCAGTGTCTCGCAGGACTGCAACACCTGGTGAGGGTCAGGGAGGGGGGCAGGGTGATGGGGGCTTCAAAAGGTGTCACATTTCACATGCAGTGCACCCACAGCGGTTTACAGTTCTTGTGGTTAGAGTCCTAATTTGGTGAGGTTATCTTGTTGTCTAACATTATTAGTTACAGTACAGAGTTGAGGCAACAACATAACTTACATCAAATAACCTTTTACAGTCATTTTTACAGTATCTAATGTTGTTATCCACAGAGACATAGAATGAGTACAATTACATATATTATTATAGGGGTAGATAAGGCATTGCTAAAATATGCACCCTCATTAACTGCATCTTGTCTTCTCTCTAGTGTGTGCCGCCATGGCTCCTGGGAATGCACCAACGAAGGCTGCCCTGGTGAGATGATGTGGACAGCATTTAGTTCCTCTTTGTGTTTGTATGATTGCATGATTGTACGATTGTACGATTGTATGATTGTTTGATTGTATGATTTGTCTGTTTGTACAGGCGAGTGCTTGGTGATGGGCCAGTCTCACTTTAAGTCCTTTGACAACAAGTTCTTCACCTTCACTAGCCAGTGTCAGTACCTGCTGGCCAGAGACTGCACTGGCAGTGAGTTTTCTGTCATCATCGAAAATGTTCAGGTAATGGCATTCATCATTCTTTTTCAGCAGCCTTTTCTCTGAACTATTAAGTCAGTTTCCTTGAATGAGCATAATTGGTGAAATAAACCTGTTTCTGAATGATAACTGTACTCCATAAAGGCACCCCATCACATCTGTTACCTCTGGCACCATTGCTTGTGTGTGATTTATGTTGAACTGTTAAGTTTAATTGTGTGTGTCTCAGTGTGCTGACAGCCAGGATGCAGTTTGCACGCGCTCAGTGACTCTGAGCCTGGCTTCTCTGGAGGACATGACAGTTAAACTGAAGCATGGAGGGATGGTCTCTGTGAATGGCATGGACATCCAAACCCCAATGCATCATGGTAGGCCAGAACACAGGATGGGTAAACTGGATAAGGCCCTTATGGATGTCCTGTTCTTATGAATTAGCATGTAAACTTCCGCTGCTAGTTATCAGGTTCAGGACTCCCCGTTCTACTATATATTTTTTGTAATGTGTATTTAACACAAATATTTAAATAGATGCTAATGTTAATTATTTTGAAAGATGTTGATGTTTGATGTTCAATATGAACTGATAACATATGTTTGTGTGGTGGTGTGTGTGTGTGTGTGTTTGAGGTTCCTAATAAGCTTTATATGACTTATGAGAGTATTAGTAGGTCCTAAAGTTTGAGGTCTGCTGTTTTCCAGGACATCTACGTATCCAGAGGTCTGTCCAGTCTTCGGTGCGTGTACAGTTTGGAGAGAACCTTCGTCTAGATTGGGATGGACGAGGCCGGGTTCTTTTAAAGGTACGCCATGATGTGTTTATGCCTCACCACCCACTGATTGTGACACCATGCTAGCGCTAAACCCTTGCTGATTGTCCAGCTGGGACCTACATGGGCGGAACGCACCTGTGGTCTCTGTGGAAACTACAATGGAAACCACGGAGACGACTTCCTTTCCGCTACTGGACTGGTAGAGGCGGAGCCTCAGGCATTTGGCCAATCCTGGAGGATCAATGGGGACTGTGACTCCACCTACAGACCTGAAATGGACCCATGTGCAACTAACCCCAAGAGAGGTATACACACAATTATTTTAGCATTTAACGGATGCTTTAAGTCAAAGTTACTTACAATCAGTCAATAGCATAACTACCTTCACTAGTGACATACTATAGTGACATAGGCCTACTTGTTAATGAGCCTTACAGTATACCATTGAGTGCTATAAAATAAATCATCAATCAATCAATCAATCTTTATTTATATAGCACTTTTCATACAAATTCATGTCACACAAAGTGCTTCACACTACGTCATTAAAAACAATTCAAAATGAGTAAAAACAATACAATATATAAAAAATAAAGT
>JAODTR010056045.1:0-17483 GCA_025399935.1 Amblyopsis rosae
AGTGTATAATGACAAACTGCACTACAGATTGTGAACACTGTAGTCCGTCTAAAGCAGTGATTTGAAAGTGGAAAGTGACCCCCCCCCCCCACACACACACACACACACACACACGCACACACGCACACACACACCTTCCCCCCCATCCTCGGTCACACACACACACACACAGACACACACACACGCACCAGTACAGATAAATACATAAATATATTAACTACCATAAACACCATTAAAATATGCATGGCTATTTCATACGGTTTGGATTAGATTCATTGAATTGTGTAACATGTTGAAAGGTCCTAATCAGCCTATACATGTAAACCACTTAACAATATGTCGTCCTGCTATTTAATTCTTGTAATTGTCACTTTAGATAAAAGTGTCTGCTAAATGACCCAATTGTAATAAGTAATTAGTCAGATAATTTTACAGCAGTTGCTATGTGTGATATGCAACAGTTTGATTACTTTGTGTGTGTGTGTGTATGTATGTGTGTGTGTGTGCATGCGTGTGTGTGTGTGTGTGTCTGTGTCCGTCAGGGCATGTTGGAGGTGCGTGAGTGAGCTAGTACAATCTCTGCACTGAGCAGCTGTCAAAGACGAGCCTGGCTATTGTCTTGCCAGGGGGGGCATCCAGTCATCCTGTCCCCAGTGACAGCTCTCTCCACCCACCTTCAGCTGGCCTGGGGGGTGGGCATGATCATGCTGGGGCCTCAGCAAATCTGATAATTACTAAACTGACAAGGCAGCTTGCCCTACAACCGTCCCACCCAGCAGTGCCTTAGACCTCCCATAGGTCCTGTTCATAGCATCATAGGTTGGTTGGTGCAGAGATCAGAAACAGCACAAAGTGCCAGTGGGCTTACTTGATGCTCATAGTTCTTTCACACACATAGAGACAAGCACGCACACATGCATGTACCCACGAACGCACGCACACACCCACACACGCACGCACACACACACACACACACATTACATAAGTAAGTACAGTATTATTTTGGTCTGTTTGCTTCTATAGACTGTGAAACATATGGAGGACTAAAAACACATGCGCAGGTGTATCAGCCTCTATAGGCAGTCTTGTAGCTCTCTCTCTTTCTCTCTCTCTCCCTCTCTCAGAATTTTCATTATGAACATTTGCACTCCAAACAACGTTGCACTATAAACAAGGGATTATATCATACCAAATTTAGTGTTGAATCTGAAGTGATGACTACGATACAAAGCAAATATGTATAGGGAAGAATTACATAATGGTTAGGGTGGTTGACAGGGAAGCATTACCTAATGGTTAGGGTAGTGACTTCTAGCTGGTTTTATGAGTTACTAAGAATACATTATTTTTAAAACATGTACAGCGCATTCTGAATATTGTGTACAACTGTGTAGTTAATATTGCAGTATAACATACATACAGACATAAAGAAGCATAGCATGTATGCAGCATATCAGTCATGACAGAGTGCAAAGGGAAGTTCAGGTAGCATCTTTTGTAAAGTGCGTGAGATAGAGTCACATTTACACACCACAAAAACATGCTAGTTCAGCTACTGTATGAGGTTTCAAATTGGAGGCTGAACAGAAAAGATGCTCGGTCTGTCAAAAATAGACAAATGGTCTAAATCCACATTAAGTCTTTTTTGTGTGTGATTACTATAACAATGTTTTTGTAGGAATGTATAATTAACCTCTGTTTATGTAATGATAATGAAACAAATTATGATTTGTTTTAGGTTGTGTGTAGGTTTTGTGGTTTGTGCCTCATGCATTTTTAATGTGAGGAATTTGTATGGGAAATGCCTCAAAATGGGGCAAATCCGGACAAAAAGTCATAGAGAAGGTGAGTGAGATACGATATTACTTGAAAAACGACAATTGTATCTATTTGCATCATTGTGTGGACATATGATAAAGCTTTTTTATTTAAATGTATATTTTGGATTCACATTTTAGACTTCAATGCTTGACTGCCACCTTGTGGCAAAATAGTACTACTACTGTATGATGATTTTGTAGGATATTATTTTTCGGCGTAAATATGCCCTATTAATCGATAATTTTAAACCATACCGTTTTATTTATAAGTGACCCAGCTGCATTGAATGATTATATTTTATAGCAGAAATCAAGTTCCGTCTTTCCGTGAAATCACAATAATATAATTTTTCTAGGTATCACTGCATCACTTAAGAATATGTCAACATTGTACCAAACATGTACCATCTGATATTGACATTGCCTTTGCTACCGAGATTCAGTTCTATGCCGGGCCTGTTAGCGTTTCCTGCTACCCTATTGGTTGCTGTGTGCACGCCCTCCGCAGCGTGTCCTACTCCACCGGTGAAGGTGAACTTGGGCCCCGCCGGTCGTTCTTCGTCTGTGTCCCTCCTGTCTCCTCTTGCACCGTATTGGCATCAGCTACAGCCATGTCTCTGTTCACCGACGTACCGCAAGCCCCGCCCGTGGTCGTCTTCAAGCTCACGGCGGACTTCAGAGAGGATAACCACCCGCAAAAAGTCAATTTAGGAGTCGGAGGTAGGAAGCTAATACTAGCTAGCCTAGCGACCTGTTTGTTTTGGCTAGCGAGAAGCCGTCCTTGACCGCAACGAGCTACTACTGCTAGCCTAGGACCCACGAAAAAAGTGACTTCTAAACAGCACTTGCACACACATACTCGGATATAGAAATGACATACGCAATTGAATACTTATGCATTATAAAATACTAGATTAACTACAACTAGATTCAAATACGGTACCTACTCTCATGACCCCTGTGTGCGCTGACCCTCATCATAACGAGAAGGATACAGTTCGCTCTTTGCTAGTAGTACCTGTAGTTTATAAGCGTTATGATCATGTTTACATTCAGTAAATAATGTTGGTATGCCTGGCTTTATGGAAGCAAATGCTGTTCTACATGTTGCAAACGTACCGTACTACTGTACGGTAGGCCTACTGTACCGGTATTTGTAGTAGCCTTGGCAAGTTGGCCGGCCAGTCAACATAACCTAGCAAGGGAGACAGACAGACAGACAGACAGACAGATAACTGAAACATATAATGACATTTGCCCCAAACATTGTTGTCTCAAACCTAAATACACTCCCCATACACATGTAAAATAACATTACATTGTTGACTAATTGTAGACATGAATGGGTTAGGAGGACCATTAGGGGTATTTAAGCCTTCCCACCATCACCTTGGGCCAAATATTTTTTATAGGGTCAGAATTCAGAAACGCTTAGTGGGATATTTGTGTCTGTGGAAAAGCTTTGTAATTAACATTTGTATTAATGCTGAATATGGCATTTGTATGCTTTATCTTGTTGCGCTTTTAGATTTCAGGCACATTAATTCACACTTAGTGGTTCAATTGAATAAAACCTGTGAGTGTGACTGTCAGAAAAAAAGAGGCTTATTTAGTTTTTTAAGTGAAATATTAAATGTGAAGATAGCACTGCTGTGCACATGCTACCTTGCACTAGGAGATTAGATACAATACTATTAATTAATTGTAAACAATGCAACATCACCATAGCAACATATTCTTTGTGTTTGCTGTCCTGCCTTTCTGACTGACATTTTTGTCGTGCCATCCAGAAAGTCTTTGCTTTCTGCCGTGTTACATGTGAATGCGGTATTAGGATTGTGTCACACTGCTATTTCTGCCGTTTCCATACTCTCACTTTCATTTTGCACTCGTTTCTCAGTTTCTCACGATGAGTTTCCTTTGTATTTTGCCTACCTCTTCAGTGATGATTATGTTTGTCAACATTATAATTGTCCTTAATGTTTTATATATAGTTATATATCCCTACTTTTTGTCCCTTCCAGCTTACCGTACTGATGACTGCCAGCCCTGGGTCTTGCCGGTGGTGAAGAAAGTGGAGCGTCTGATTGTGGAGGACAGCAGCCTGAACCATGAGTATCTGCCCATCCTGGGCCTGCCCGACTTCCGCTCCGCTTCCTCCAAGGTCGCCCTGGGAGACGACAGCCGTGCTATCAAAGAGAACAGGGTAGGTGCTATGCACAGCTCACGCTTGCATGCAAGCGCACATACAAAGTACGTTATGAAAACCAATGTGCTGGCTTCACATTGGATGGGTTCAGCTTAGTAAATAATTTCTCAAAAATATTGTTTGTTAACATTATTACTGAGTAGGGGTGTAACGGTTCACCAATTTCATGTTTTGGTTCATATCGCGTTTTATAAATCCATCCTCATCCGCTTATCCAGAGTCGGGTCGCGGGGGCAGCAGCTCCAGCAAGGCATATCGCGTTTTATAAAATAAAATAAAAATCTTATTGAGGGGTAAAATAAGGGAATTTATTTCTGGCCTTTATTAAGTTGTATGTTAACAAAGAAAAGATTAGGTCGGATTACACTGTAGTTTAATTGCTAATTACGAATTACACAATGCAAGGAGGCACCACATTATTGAACAGTTTGGACCACATTTGCCGCAAAGGCACAAGAGACAGCGACCTGACGCGTGGACCATGGGCGTTTGCATTGCGGTTTCGGTCTGATGCAAAACCGTTACAGCCCTATTACTGAGGGAAGCTAACTTAGTTCCAGATATTTCACGTACTGTATATTAACATTAAATGTTGTCATACTGTGGATCTGAGCCTGCAATCTCTTTTCCCACTGGCAGGTTGGAGGAGTCCAAGCTTTGGGAGGAACTGGGGCCTTGAGGATTGGAGCAGAGTTCCTGCGGCGCTGGTACAACGGCGTCAACAACACAGCCAACCCTGTCTATGTATCTGCACCTACCTGGGGTTAGTAGGAGGATTTAGCATAGTGGGGTTGCAATGACATTAGAGGGCGTTATAACACTGCTCTACCTTTTTGTTTTTGTATATGCAGTCGTACTGCACAGTATGATGCATCTAACTGTAGGGTTAACACCTAGCACAAGCATAGCAAACATCTATAACACTGGCAATTGGGGATGCACTGATCGATTGGCAGGGGATTGGAATCGGCCAATATCTACAAAAATTTCGAGATCGGTGGTAGTCAGATTTTACTTTCTAATTACCAATATAATTTGGAAAACCAATTTTTGTTTTCAATTTAAATGGCTTTACACAATCTTTAAATCGTTCAATTTTGCAAACTTAAAAGCGATGATCGGTATTGGCCAAAAATGTATTAAAAAAATAAAAAAAGGGTTGGTGCATCACTACTGGCTATTAAAGACATTCACGGAACTGGTTCTTTATCCTTCCACTTTGTTGAAGTGGAATGCAGTGATAGATTTTACATTACACTGTCAAGTCATTCCAGAGCTCATGTGTGGCTCATTCCATGTCCCCAGAGAACCACAATGCTGTGTTTGCTGATGCTGGCTTCAAAGACATCCGGCCCTACCACTATTGGGATGCTGCCAAAAGGGGTCTGGACCTCACGGGACTCCTGGATGATCTGGAGGTATAGAGGGGGAGTGGGGGTGGTCACATTTACAACCTCACTGGTTACAAACACAAAGATGCTTGAGTGTCATTGTGGGCAGTTGAGAGTTTATTGTAATGCCCTGGAGGGCTTGTTTTCATGTGCATGTGCAGGGCACATACACATGAAAACGCACAGATATTCATTCTGATTTAGAGCAGTTTTATGGCAGTTATATTATAGACCTTTACTGGCCCAGAAGAGAGACATGTCTGTTGTAAATTGTTTCCCCATTTTCCTTTGCAGAAAGCTCCAGAATATTCCATATTTGTTCTCCATGCTTGCGCCCACAACCCCACAGGAACTGACCCCACCCAGGACGAGTGGAAGAAGATAGCAGAGATCATGAAGGTATTAGCTCTAGGGATGGGCGTGAGTACTCGAGTGCTGGTCTGTGACAAATGCTCCATCATATGTGTTCATGATCGGTCATGACAACGTAAATAAGTGCGTGAATTAACTTAATGAAATAGGCTACGTAACAAGAACATTTAATGCAAATAGTCTAGTAGGTAGTCCGGTACTAAAAAACTCAACATCACCATACTTTTGATTGACATGCAGTCTGACCAACAGGAAGCCGATTTGTTCCTTTCTATCTGCCATTTTGTCTGTCAAACAATACTTTCCGTCTGTCATCTCCATCTACATAAGCTACTTATCTACCTATCTACTACAAGCATAACTTTGTGAAAATTCAGTTCTTACCATTTTCTGAAACCTGGAAAACTGTAGCGTATTTGAGGGATTATTTTGATAAACTGAAAGATCCCAGCCATAAAACACACAGCATGTGTTTTAAGCTAACACACGTATGCTCGTTGCTACCGGTATGTGTTTTTTTTTTTTTCTCTCTCACTCCTTTTCTCACTCTGCGTTCTGTACTATATTTAATACTCATTCTGCTTCCTTATTAAAGCCCGGTTATGTTCAGTCATTAAAAAATATATACAAACACAAATATCGAACATTAAGTGAAAATACTTCTACATTTCCGCCTCCCTACCCTTATCCTTCTGCCTAGCTCACGAAGTCAGACAAGGTTAACATCTCACACAGTGACATTTAACAATTTAGCGCGGGCAGCCATGCCACCCTGGGCGACTGCCATGTCACATATTGTCTAAACCCACCACTGGGTAGGTGAAGCATCATACTCAAGCATGTTTAGATGCATGACCCCTTGACCTTTTAGGCTAATGCAGGGAATAAAAGAAATGCCGTATTTTTGCATATTGTTGCGTTGAGAGAGAGAGAGACCTACATTAGACAGAAATGTCTGTCTTTATCCCTCTCTCACTAGCGGAGGAAGCTGTTTGCATTCTTTGATTCGGCCTATCAGGGCTTTGCTTCTGGTAGCCTGGACAAAGATGCCTGGGCCATCCGCTACTTTGTCTCTGAAGGCTTCGAGCTTTTTGTTGCCCAGTCCTTCTCCAAGAACTTTGGCCTCTACAGTGAGTGCATGCACACACACATACACCTCTGCAACGCTGTGGAATGAAGAAGGTTGATGACATTTAGATGAAAACAAACAGTGACTTTGTGTGATGTCAGATGAGAGAGTTGGCAACCTGACTGTGGTGGCCCAGGACAGTGATAACCTGGCTCGCACCCTGTCCCAGATGGAGAAGCTGGTCAGGACCACCTGGTCCAACCCTCCGTCCCAGGGAGCTCGTATCGTCAGCAGGACCCTCAACAGCCCCGAGCTCTTTACAGAATGGTAGCGCACCCAGTCGTCCACCTTCTGTCCCGTCCTATACGGCATACTGTAGTAGGGATTTGCACAAGGTTTATTTATGTGCCCACCTGCGTGACCAGTAACACATTTTCACACATTAGAGGAATATAATGCATCACAGCAGCAGGTGAATGTTGAATTGGTTTGTCATGCAGAATACCACTGTTACTCCAATAATTTCAGCATCCATAAAACAACAGTAGCATAACATTTAAGAACACAACCAAGAAGTAATCGGGTTTAATCATTTACATGGTAAAATATTTCTTTTCATCTGGTTATGCTAAGGTTTATACAAATGAAATTACTGTCGTTTTGGAACTTTTTATTCCTATTGAGGTGTTTATATGGAGCATTTTTATTTAGTTTGGGCTTTTATTAAACTGATTCCAATCAGTTTTGGGGTCCATTTTGTAAATGCAGCTATTGAATACCTGTGCATTCACACCGACCTGCGATGCGAGAGCATCGACATTTACATACATTGACATATAGAAATAGGCGGCAACGTTCGTTCGAATGCTGGTCTTGCTAACTTTTTAAAAATGTAATACACATCTTAAGTGGCATAGCTGTATGTGCTACGGTACATATTTAAGCCTAATGACCCCAGCTAAGCAAAGTCTGTGTGAGCTCTTGGCTCTGTATGATGTGCTGTTAAAAAAAATATAAATTCCACACTTTGTTCTAGTTGCACATTTAATTAAGCTGTTACAAAAATTAGCAACAAAAACAAACCCATGTTATGCCACTAACATATGTAATGCCCTCCGATTTTCAGTAAATATAATATGCACTAGATTGTATAAAATATATTAGGCTATGCACCAACTCATGAGGCACGGCAACAATGCCAAACTTATACGTATCCCTGTACGCCAACAGGGACACATCATAAATAAGGGGGAAATCCGCCACAGCAATATCGCTTGGGAACTACTGTTTGATGGGAACCATCGTTACGGTTGTGTTCTCTAGAATTCTAATAAGCGGAGGACTTCAAAATTTTGATTGGTTGTCGCTGAACCCTGTCATAGCCCATTACCATAAAGTTGACCTGACTCTGACCCATGCTGCCCAAAAATCTCCACCGAGCGACGCTGGCTCCACATAGACAATGAATGTCTTCCGGCCACTTCGACGATCTCGCCACCGGCCAGTTTAAGCGCACAGCTAGAGTACCACTAGTGCAGTATATTACAGAATGCCCATGCCTATTCTAATGTGACATATGGAGACGTGTGCTGCAAGCAGCATGAAGTGACAGGCTTGTATGTGTGTAGGAAGGACAACGTGAAGACCATGGCTGACAGGGTTCTGCTGATGAGGGACCAGCTGAAGGCCAAGCTGCAGGCTCTGGGGACCCCCGGCACCTGGGACCACATCACCCAGCAGATAGGAATGTTCAGCTTCACTGGCCTCAACCGTGAGTGGAGCGCCCTGCATGCACGCACGTGCGCGCACTCACACATGCACGCACTAGTTCAAGTTTATGTACAATGCAATTTGCTGTGCCATGCTTGAATAAAAGCATGATAAACAATGAATGCACAAATAAATACTCAAAGTGCTTTGTCTTTGAGCAAAGCATGGATGTGGTGTTGCACAGGTTGTCCCCTTTGTGTTCATGACACAAAGGGCCAATGTCTGATTTGTTTGACATTTGACAATGTTTGACACACACACATTGACTTTGACTTTGACCATTTTGATCGTAGTTTAAAAGTGCACTCCTTGATTGTGTCATAGCACAACCTCCAGAAACCCTACTTTCCACCCCAGCTCTCTCTTTATATTATAACATGTGTCTACAAAGGTATGGGTGGCTGAGGGGAGGGGTGGAGAGTAGCGTGAGCCTCTGGGCGGTGTAGAGAGGTGTGCCTGCCACTCAGCTCTGCGTTAGTGTGTGTGTGTGTGTGTGTGTGTGTGTGTGTGTGCGCGCGTGTGTGACTAGCAGCAGTGTAGCGACCAGAGACAATTGGCCATCAATGTGATTCAGTGACAGGCAGAATAGCGGTTGGCGATGCAAAGTGGGTGGTCAACTTCAGGTGACATGATTGAGGCGACTACCAATGGGAGCCAAGGATATCATTGACTGACAGGTTGACTGAAATATATACGAGAGGGTTTACCTAGGTAACCAAAAGCCTGGAATGTAAACAAGTGACCAATCAGCTACAAAGCGATGGGGAGTGTGTCTGGGCCTTCCGTTTGAACCCCAAAATGGCGCTAGTTGATTTCAGCCAGCGTATGTTGTGTTGTGGCCCACAGCCCAGCAGGTGGCGTTCATGATCAAGGAGAAGCACGTGTACCTGATGGCCAGCGGGCGCATCAACATGTGTGGCCTGACCACCAAGAACATCGACTATGTGGCCCAGGCCATCCACGAGACCGTCACCACTGTCCAGTAAAGGCACCGCTCACCACTGCACCCTGCTCTCATGATCAAGCCAATCACTGGTGGGTGTGATTGTGAGCTGTTAGATCATGTACTACAGTGCTTCCAGAATGAGCCACTTCTATGTAAGCACTATTTATCTGAAGAATATTATGAAGAGGAACAACTCTCATCTTGTATCTAAAAGATAAGTGGTTCAAATGAGAAAAATATATTCACATTAAACCTAGATTAATACAATGAAGGCATAACATGCAAAAATGGGATTTCTTGGACACCGTGCTATGAGAGCCACTGGAGCAACAATCACTTCTGATAAAAGATGTTTCCCCAGCCATATGATCATGTTCTGTGTCTCCAGGTTTCTTAGCAACGTTGAGTGATGTAATAGCTGGTCTGATCATTAAATGCCTAATGTGTTTTTTATTCTTATGTGCGTTATCTGAGTTTGGCAACCGGCTGTTCTGTGGTCTGTGGAAATATTCCCTTCATCAAACTGTTAAATGTGTAATATGTTTCAAATGTAATGGACATATTGTTACGTTGACATGTACTGTAGTCTCCTTATAATTTAGTCTGCCAGATTTTTACCCAAACATCATGCATGTGCCTAGAGGTCAACTGTCTGTCTGGCGTAATCACTTTATTTTAACCGTTTTGAAGGTCACAAGCTGCTACATCAGTAATGAACAAAAGCTCTTTGCCATCCTGCAGTGTCCTATTGTCCTAATATGTAAAGAATTTAAAGTTGGATTTGACCAGCTGATATGAACTGTCACTTCCATGGCATAGAGCAGTATGTGTATTCATACTGTAATAAATGAACCATCTGCTGATATTGTTGGTTGATTCACTTCTCTACTTAATAGTAAGGCTAAGATTAGATAATGTGAAAATTATTACATTCATAATAGGAATTTAATTTGTATTCCATTATAGGTTAGTAATCTTGAAATCTAGAAAATAATATTGTAGAAAATAATGTGTTGACCTCCTTTTGCTGTTACTGTGAAAATGTAAAATCACATGGTTTGGAATATATTGTAAAGCTTTATTTTTTGGTACAGTTTGAAGAATAGCATACACTAGTTATATACTTAAGGATTAAACTCATCAACAGTCACACAGCTTGCATGTTAGCCTTCCCATTAGGAAGCTGAAAGCAGGTTTGTGTTGAGTAGATGTTTATTTTCAGTGATGATCAAGCCCAGCAAATGGTACATTGTCCTGATCTCAGATTCACATTCCACAGTATTATCCCACACTTTTAATTCAGAATATAACCAATTACAGTATGATACTAAGACCCGTACCAAATAAGGATTGTCACATTATGAGTCGCCAACGGTAGTGGACTCTGAACGTGCTTGTAATCAAATGCAACCCCTGTAAAAACACATTTACCGGTATTGATTGGGAAAATGCTAGCGCTCAGATGCAGGAGGGGCCAAAAAAAAACTAATACTAGTTTTAACCACAAGGCTAAACTTAAATTGAATGTACCTTTTAAAAGAAAGCGCTAAACATATTTTCTGGCTTTAAGTGGATTTCTATAAGCCAGTTCTAATACAGAAAAGTGACTTAGCAAAAGTGCAAATTGTATAGAAGATATTCTGCCTAACTCACCATCCCTGTTGCTTTTTACATCAAGCAGATAAACAAATTGTATGGCACTACTCACTTATTCAAATACTTCCATCCTCTCTGTCTTTCATGCCTCCATCTTTTATCTCATTTTAAAACTCAGTACTTGGTGACATTCACTGCAGGCACACTTAAAAACTGGTTCTCTGACCAAAAAATAAGTTGTTCGTTGTTTTCTACCCCCATCATGCTGAACACAATGAACTTCTTTAACAAACAGTATAATATACCAAATAAACAACCAAAAGCGCATTATAGAAAATAAAAAAAGTACAGTGAAAAGAAATTTAGGTAATGTTAATTAAAAAAAGTAAAATCTTTAAATTAATGATTACCCTTTTAAATGAATGTTTTCACAGTTTGAGAACCTTTGTTTTAGGAAAAAAATATTAGTTGAGTAAACAAAATAAACACCCCCATTTATGTTTTACTAGAATGAATGTGTTTTTTCTATCCACATTGTGTTGTTTTAAATGATATGCCTGTCTATCTTCCATACTGTACATACTTAATGTGTGTCACCTGCAGAACCCCACATTACCGCTCCATGTTTTAGTAATGCTTCTTTCCACCCCAAGGGTATTGCCAAACATAACCTGAGGTATATGTCTATTAGTGTTTGGGAGAAGTGTAACTTCTAAACTATTAATAGATTTTTCACTATAGGTGAATTCCAGCAGGTCAGATTGCATTCACTGCTGTATGAAGAGTTTACAGTAGTACTCTCATCTGCAGATCATGATCAGTTAATGTGGCAATGAATAAGACAGGCTTGCTAATCGTTTTTCAAAACTTTAAATATAAAAAAATAAATAAACCTGGAAAATATTCAGGTTCCCTCATGCTTCATTAGCAGTGGCTAATGCATGCAATGGATGCACCAAAGTAGAAACCTAAACCATCTGTATATAAACAATATGATATTAATATTTGATATATTCCATGCAACTAGGAGAAATATTTTAAGTCACCTTTAATATATTACACTGAATGTATATGCACACTCTTCTCAACTCAAACAATAGACATTTTTGGGATGATTCTAGTGGTTATTTTATAAAACATGTACTGTAGTGATAAAGTTTGTTAGTATGGGGAATGTAGGAGATTATCATATATATTATCACTTTGTCTCAGAGTCTGAAATTCTATACTATCCTATAAAATGTCTGGTGACATTTATGAGATAATTTGGCTTCATTATAAAACCATTACAACAATTACAAACAATTTACATTAATAATAATTTATGTATTTGTGTGGTGTTCACATGCACAACGTTTAGAGGCATGCTGTTTCTATAGGTCATAGATTAGAAAACATTTTTGGTCAGCTATATACATGTACATGTTCATATTCTGTATATAGACTATATAAACTGTAGACCATTATGGGTACTTGAAGGCCTTAAATTACAATAAGAATCCATTTAACTTTATCTATTCGAATTGCTGCCAAAATCAACTGTAGGAATTGTTACTCAGAAGGCTGTTGGGTGGAGTCATATGTGGTACTTACTGTCTGATTGGCTGAAGACATGATAATGTGTTGCTGGTGCTACTGAGTTCGGTAGCTCCACAGCCTACTTTAATGTGTGAATATATGAAGTTGGTTGGTGCTGAAAAATTGAGTTAATTCTGGACACACCTTCCCTTTGTAAGAGATGAAAGAGTATCTTATATATTACAGTGGTGTTGAAGGGGGGAGACCGGAAATATAGTAGATCAAAAAGGACCAATCCCATTTTAAATAATTGATTAGACATCCAAGTGTCCAGCATGTTAATCCAACAAAACTCTTTCTGTCCATTATGGGCAATACATAAAAATAAAACAAATCAATGTCTTTGGTGTTTTCAAAATGTCTTGTACAATCATTCTCTTCAGGTCTAGTCTGGACCTTTGGAATACTATGTATACTGTATATCTAGTTAAAAAACGTCAAAAACAGTAATTCCTCAAGATAGGAGCATCAGTGTCACAAATGTGAAAAAACTGTGGCGACTATAAGGATTAATGTGTGTTTAGAGTCATCTTCTCAGATGACGTATTCGTCCACTGCTTCAGGAGATTACTCAGTGACACCACTGTGAGATTAGCAAAAGCTCTGTTCTCATAGTTGTTCAAAATTTCTCAACAAATAATATTATGCATATGGTTTTTCTGTCTTCCACTTATGTTTTGACCAACGGTTCTTCTGAAATGTCATCTGGAGTTTTCTCTCCTTCACGAGATTTCTTCCTCTTTTTGTGACCTAGGGGAGCCAGAGGGATCAGTCATTAGAATTTATCTGAATGCCAGGGATATTGGGCTTTTACCACCACTCTAGCTTTCTTACCTCTATATACAGTAAATCCACATGCTGATGTTTGGAGCTAAATTATTAATCCTTCGCTGGCTAGATGCGCTACAGAATATTTAAATTGTAATCCTGAGCCCCTGGTTCATTGCATACTACGGTCGAGAGAGCCTACGGTAATGCCAAATGGATGTGTGATCTTACACGGTACTGTATTAAGGAAGCTATAGGACATCACTTTATTGACTATTTGAAGCAATACTGTAGCTCACAGACCATGTCAGTGTATCAGCCAGCGCCGGTTCATGACATTCTGCCACCTTAGGCAGGACATAAATATGCCGTTTTGGGAATATCCACAGTGCGCTTTATGCCAATGACCCAGCCTTAACAAATTAGTTTTATTTACAGCCTTTCTCTGATCAGGGGCATGCAACATGCAACCTCAAATTCATGCCGCCCATAGGTGGCTACCTAACCTTTCCCAATGGAAGGTCCGGCCCTGGTCAGCACTCACTGCAATTCACTTTGACAGTGACTGCCCCTACATGGCGGTCTAGGGTACTTCATGTGCACGATTCATGCATTTTATTCTTCGCTATAGCACAAAAGCAATTAAATAGGCCTACACTTCTCTACTCTCACTAAATATGAGAGCTACCTGTTGAGCCATGCAGAGAGAAATGGAGCAAGTGGATTCTGACAGGATCAAGAGGCTTTGAGTGGATGCTGGACAGATGCCAAGTGTGTGTGTGTGTGTGTGTGTGTGTGTGCGTGCGTGTGTGTGTTGTAACTAAAACCCAAGTAGGCCTACCAAGCAGGAGAGGTGCTTTTGGCAGAGAGACAAAGATAGAAAGTGAGAGAGAGAGCACAGGAGCTTGAGTCAATGCATGGTTGCTAGGTGACTATAGGCAGTGCTAAGGCACAGTGTGTCTGTGTGTGTGTGTTGGCATGTGAGGGGGGCTTACTGAGTTTAAGCAGGAGTTTCTTGCCCAATGTGTCCTCTGAGCTGCTAGGCGACATTGTGCTGATGAAGGGAGACGTGTCGGTTTCTATGACAACCGTGGCTGTGTCTGAAGGAGTTAGGGAGAAAGATCATGACAGAGAGTGAGGGAGAGACAGACAGCACCTATAGCTACAGTACTAACATGATGTGGGGACACACAGTCTTACTCCATGACCATTAAAAATATGTTCATCGCTTCAGAGAGCATAATAGCTTAATATCAACATAATAATAAAGCATTTTAGTAGCTTTAAAAGTGGAGTCAGGCATTTTGGAGAAGAATTGTTAATATTTCAACTCGAACAAAACAATAACACCTCTCCTTTTAATGCTATAGGGTGTTGTCAAAGATTTTAGAATTATAGAAAGATGGTGCACTGTAATGCATTTCAATAGTGCAAAATGAAACGCTTCTGGTCTCTTAAGTGGGCATGTTACCACCAGCATTTGGCTGTGGAGGCTGGTGTAGGCAGCACACAGACAGCTACATCTACCATGCATGGCCTCTAACAAAGTTAATTTTCCTCCAGTTCGCTGCAGAAATACTGTTGAGGCCTCAGATTGATCATAGGCACTTGGGAATTAATGAATTCATTAATATCTTCACATAGTCTGCTAGCTTCCAGTTCTGTGTGTGAGCTGAAAAAAAGAATCTGGTGTTTCTACACAGTCCTGGTCCTGTAAATAACAAAGGTAGTGCAGACCACACCTCAAAACATTATCCTAGCCTTGGCAATGTGTTTTCAATGTGTGGGGTGGAGCTTCTAAGACAGTACCAGAGAGGTTTCAACGGACAGCACTTTTTTTTTTGCTGAATAGATCTATTCCTGAGAACACATCAGCGTTATATGCACGTGTGCTTTCCCTATGTGCTACTTTCGACTATATCTTTCCATCCTATGGATGGATGGATGGATGGATCCGTCGTCATGCCTTTTGTTATTGGATGGAAGGGGATGGATGAGAATTGTTGAAGTCATTTTAGATCAGCGTCTCAAACTTGACAAAAAGTTTGTCCATGATGAATTCCCCACAAAACACGTATCTCTAGTGATCGGGTTAAATTACTTTGTAGAGTTTCTGTTGGGTTTTGCCATCATTGCAGTCATCAATAAAAATGTATTCAGGGAGTTTCACTGACCATTTATAGCCAATTGTGGGCGTTAATTGGGTGGGACAAGACACTCGTTCACATACACTAGATTGGTCGAATTTGACCTGTGGATAGATATGACTCCAAAGAAGAGGGGAAGTTTAGTTTTAGATATGTAGTATTTCCCAGACTGCCTGTCTCTCTCTTAGAAGGCAATAACATATCATCGAACTACATATCCCGCACATATCGCAGGACATATATTGGAGGATTTTCTTGGAGGAAGTGTCGTCTATCAGACATCACATGCACAATGTGATATTTGCACAGGCAATATTGGCTTTAATAGGTTTCCTTTTAAAATGTGGTTTCATTTCGACAATGATTGTTAGATTATATTGAGAGCCGAGAGTCTTGGTGATCCAGACTTGTATAATAATAGCAACCACACATGTATTTTAACAAATGGGCCTCGCGACGCTTGGGATGAAGAGGTTTTAATTAACCAGCACAATGTTTTATTATAAACTCCATCAGGTTCTGGCATCAACATCAATGATTTTACATGAGAGTACCATGTTGATCTTCACAATCAACCATTCCCTATCTGGTCTGACTGACTGTTTTGATTGGCTGATGGTTTTATTGGTTATCAATCAGGTTAATAGTTACAATGTCTTCTTATATAATGTTTCATTCTTAGCAGCGGACGTACCGGTGTTGTCGCTGTTCTCTGAGCGATCCTCTCTGATGTAGGGGATTTCATCCATTCTCAGAAACACTGAGTCACTTGGACTCTTCTGCCCATCCGATTTACTGCCTGCGTGCACATACAGACACGTACACGCACGCGCGGGCACACACACACACACAGGTGTTCACAAATGCAACAACAACACAAAACGATCTTATATATTATTTTAGTACATGACATGTCTATTTGGATGAATGAACCTCAACAGGGTTTGCATAGAAAATATTGTTTATTTACAGATAAGTCCCCAGATGTTTGGACACTCTCTCTCTCTCTCTCTCTCACACACACACACGGTTTACTCACGGACAATGCGGTTCTTCTCGTTCAGCACCGAGGTGGTGGGCGCGACACTGGACTGCTGTGAGCGTGTGCGGCCTGAGCTGTGCCTGCCCGGGCCAGCAGGGGGCATGAGGGTGCTGCCGTACTCCAAGGTCAGGGTGTGTGATGCAACACGCATGTCTGCATCGGGCGTCTGGGGAGAGATATCCATTCTAGTGGCCGTCAGCGCATTCTGGTAGTGGCTCCGTGCAATCTGACACACATGGAGAGGGTTTACACCCAGTTAGTAGTATTACTTTAATGTTGTACGATTGGCTTGAGACATGTTCTTGTGCTCCATGTTTTCACTTACAGGTAGACCAAGTCATTCTAGAGAACACTGGTTAAATTCGAATTCAAATCAAAACAAATCCACCTCTCCCTTCAATGCCATACTAGGGTGCTCCCTAAGAAGCTCCTCCACCCACATTGGAAATACATTGTGATGGCTATATTGTTGTTTTGTGTTCTGCACCACTTTGTTTGTGCTCCTATTTATACCAGATTTTTTTTCATAAGGCACAAAAAACTGTAAGATAGCGCAGTGGTTCTCAAGGCGTGTCGCACTATTACTAAAACGTCAAATAAAAACACAGAAAGATTGCTACAACTCCCTTTAGCTCTAATGGGGGTCGCTAGCCACAGCGGAGATGATTTTCAGAAATTAAATAATAGTAATAATTTAGTGGTACCTAGTGTTAGCTAATCATGTTAAAAGACTAATTGATGATTACAAAACCCTTGTGCAATTATGTTAGCACAG